>PVJH01032795.1:0-22302 GCA_004026705.1 Nesogale talazaci | reverse complement strand
CTGATTTCGGGCATATGGGTTAATTTCGGACTTGTGACTTTGAACTGGACTGGGCTGGGATGCTTTCTCCATTCCCATTCCTTTTGTATATAAACCCTTTCCTTATATCGATATGTGTGTCCTTGAATTTGTTCCTTTAATCTACCCGGACTAACACACCTGCTCTCTAAGTCAGCATCAACAGTGGGGTTGGTTTTATGGAGGTTTTCAGCTAAAGCTGAAGCAGGGAAGAAGGAAATGAAGCTGGCTCCAACATTCTGGGAGTAGTGGGGTCAGGACTCGGTGACAAACGTGGGAGGAAAGGGGACATGCTCCAGGTTTCCTTGGGACCTGATAGAGACAGACCGCAGAGTGGAGTTGTGTGTGAGCCATCGCACGCCAAGGCCACAGTACCCCAGTCTTGTCCCAAGTGTGCCTCTTGGTGCCAGGGTACCTCACACCACATTGTGTACATACACAGCTATAACCACAGTGGCCAGAACCCCAGAATGACACCCGGGTGACCATGCAGGGTCCCCAACTGACATGCTATACAGCCCACCTACCAGAGACCCTGACAGTTTCCAAGGACTGGAGCTCTCAGCATAAGGAAGCCCCAGTGGACAGCAACAGTTACGCATTGGGGCTGCTAATTGCAAGGTTGGCAGTTCAAAACCACCAGTCACTCTGCGGGAGAAAGATGAGGCTTTCTGCCTATAAAGATTTAGTCTCAGAAACTCATAGGGCAGCAGTTCTCAACCTTCCTAAGGTCACAACCCTTTAATACGGTTCCTCATGTTGTGGTGACCTCCCCAACTATAAAATTATTTTCACTGCGACTTTGTAATAGTAATTTTGCTACTGTTAGGAATTGGGTGACCCTGTGAAAGGGTCGTTGGACCACCAAAGGGGTAGCGACTCACAGATTGAGAAACACTGTCAGAGGGGCAGTTCTACCCAACCCTATATGGTCACTCAGAGTTAGAATTGACTCCATAGCATGAATAGAGAACTTTCCGCAGGGAGGCAAGTCAGATTGCTAATAGGCAGAGAGTCTCAGCCTGGATCACAGCTTTATGGTCAGTAGAATGTCCACCTCCCTCTCTTTGTGCAAGGGATGCATCAGGCTCCTTTCCAACAACAGCCTGGAGGTCACTAATCATGGTGGATACACCAGGCACTCGCTCTTCAAAAAGACCCACTCTTCTGGGTGCATAAGCAAATGTGCAGAAGAAAGCTGATGGTGCTTGGTTATTAAAAGGTTTAATGTCAGGCTGAGTCCCAGTGGCGTAGTGGTTGTGCGCAGTGACTGCGGCCCACTGGGATGGAGGTTCAATTCCGGCTCCCAGGAGCAAAGGCTGGGCCTCCTACTCCCACCATCTGAGGGCAGTGATGCCTTAAAAAAAAATGAAAAAATAAAAAAGGTTTAATGTCTGGGGTCTTAAAGGTTTAAAGATAAACATGCAGCCATACAGCTCAGAACCAACAAAGTCCATATGAAAAAAAGCACACCCGCCTGTGTGATCATGAGGTGTTGATAGCATCAAGTATCAGGCATCAAAGGAAAAAAAAATCATATCATTGTGAATGAGGAGGCGTGAGGAGTGGAGACTCAAAGCCCATCTGTAGGCAACTGAACATCCCCTTACAGAAGGGTCACAAAGGAGAGCCAATCAAAGAGCAGTATAGCACCGATGAAACATACAACTTTCTTCTAATTCTTTAATGTTTTCCCCACACTATCATGATCCCAATTCTACCTTACAAATATGGCTAGACCAGAGCATGTACACTGGTATTGATCAGAGCTGGAAACACAGAGAATCCAGGACAGATGAACCCGTCAGGTTCAATAGTGAGTAGCGATATCAGCGCGGTAATGGGAAAGATGGGGGAAGAAAGAGGGAACTGATCACAGTGATTCACATATAACACCCTCCCTGAGGGACAGACAACAGAAAAGTGGGTGAAGAAAGACATTGATCAGTCTAAGACCTGAAAATATAATTTTTTCTGTGAGGGAGATGGAAGGGGGGGGGCAGGGGGGTAAAATGAGCCAATCGAGGGCTCAAATAGAAAGCAAATGTTTTGAAAATTATGGTGGCGAGTGTCCAGGCCAGTGCCGGCCCGCGTCTCGTCGCCATGCCTCGTAAAATTGAAGAGATCAAGGACTTCCTACTCACAGCCCGGCGAAAGGACGCCAAGTCTGTCAAGATCAAGAAGAACGAGGATAACGTGAAGTTCAAGGTGCGCTGCAGCAGGTACCTCTACACCCTGGTCATCACCGACAAGGAGAAGGCCGAGAAACTGAAGCAGTCACTGCCCCCAGGTCTGGCAGTGAAGGAGCTGAAATGAACCCGGCTGGCTGAAGTGAACTCTAATTAAAAAAAAAAGAAAGAAAAGTATGGTGGCAACAAATGTACCAAGATGCTTGACACAATGGATGAATGCATGGAGTGTAATAAAAGTTGTATGAGCCCCCAATAAGATGATTAAAAAACAAACCATTCTTCTCACTGCTGTCAGTACTGTCCATCACCCAGAACCTTCAACCACTGTCTCCCACCCCTCAAGTTACTGTCCACCCCAACAGGCACGCACTCCCAATCAAACGGGCAGTCACACACCCATCTTAGACCAGGCGGTTTCACGTGCCCCCGACAACCGGTGTAAGAAGGCCTCTGACTCCTGGGCTGTCGCGCTGACTCTGCCGTCCTGTTTTCCCAGCCTGGGTCTGCACTACCCGGCCAGGCACCTGAGTATCATTCCCCCAGCATATTCTGGCCGTGTAAGCCCACCAAGTGAATCTCGGGAACTGCCACGCCCATTCTCCAGCTGGACAGTGGGAGTGGTGCCTACTCTACAGGAAGGGCGTGAAGATTAAAGGTGAAGTGAGGTGATGAGCATCCAGGGGCCAGCCATTATTGCTGCTGGTTTTACCGGCTGTTCAATCAGTCCCCGACTCAGGGCAGCCCCACGCCTGATGGACACACACGCTGTCTGGACCTGTGCCATCCGCATCATCAGCCGCAGCCTGGACCGTGGCCAGCTTTGTCAAAACTAAACACATGCTAGGCACCTTTGCTCTCTCTTTCCGTGCCTCTGGACGACCACGAGTCCCCCAAGGGTGCTACGAATCTCTTTTGTGCCAGAGTGGTCTCACAGACACCAGTCGATATGCTGTCAAGTCTTAAAACTGCCCCCTATCTCGAGAGAGCAAAGCAAATAGCGGGGAATGCACAGCGGACAGCATTGATGACTGACTGTAAAACTCCACTCAATGGGATTGAACAACAGAACTGTATGTGCATGGATATAATGGATTATGTAAGGTATGTTAATAAAACTACTCTAAAAGAATCAAAATCCCCAAAGTAGCAAATCCCTACTGAAATAATGACTCTGAGCAATGATCATCCACGGCACCAGCACCAGTGTCACAAAAAAGGCACACCTGGACATCCTGTACCTGAAAGGGCACACCCACCACCACTGCCTAAGTATTCCTATGGGCTGAAGCGCTATCGCTGTCTAGTGACCAGAGGAGGCATACAGGGACGAACGCTAACATTAAACAACACTGTGCTGAGGAAACCAGCAAAACCCTGAATGTGGGAAACGCTGCAAAGACAAAAACAAGGGTTCTTCATCAAATTACAATGCAAAAAAGAGGCTCAGCCTATACATTAAAAAGAAGAGATACTGTTAAGTGCCTTCGAGTCAATTCCAACTGAAAGCAACCTGAAAGGGCAGAATAGAACTGTTCCACACAATTTCCAAGCCTGCAATGTCTATGGGAGCAGACCACTGGATCTATGCTCTGTAAGAGAAGCTGGTGGATTCGAACCACGGACCTTTCAGTTAGCAGTTGAGCCCTAGCACTTGGGCTCAACCATTAAACCAGCGCCACTTTAAAAAAAGGGGCCATATTCAAGAAGAAAGAAAATGCTGGGCTGAGCCCTGGTGGCGTAGTGGTTGCGTGCGGGACTGCAGCCCACAGGGTTGGTGGTTCAAATCCAGCAGCAGCTCTCCAGGAGCAAGGCTGGGTAGCTCCATGACCACCAGAGGGCAGTGATGCCCCACTCCACCCCCCAAAAAAGAAAAGAAAATGCCTTAAACTGTGGTAGCAATTGCATAACACTGCTTTATGTAATTGAAATATGGAATGTTGGGCTGAGCCCAGGTGGCATAGTGGTTGTGCGCAGGACTGTGGCCCACTGGGATGGAGGTTCAATTCCAGCTCACAGGAGCAAAGGCTGGGCCTCCTACTCCCACCACCTGAGGGCAGTGATGCCTTAAATAAATTTTTAAAAAATGAAATATGGAATGTTATGATATCTGTCAAAGCTCCCAATGAATGACTTAAAAGGGAAGGGTAGTATTAAAGAGATATGGACTTTTCTCAGGAAGTATTCCCACATACCCGTCCATCTCTTGGTTTATATAGAGGTCATAAATAACAAATATGGAGACCTGGTGGCACGTTGGGTGAGGCACTGAGAAGCCAACCAGAATGCCACCAGATCAAACAGACCTGCTGCTTCCCAAGAAAACGATGAAAGATGAAGGAGTCCGCTCCCCTAGAGAGGGTAACCTTGGGAACCCTATGGGCAGTTCTACTCTGCCCTGTAAGGTAAAGTGACCAGATGTCTTGCTTTTGGCAGGACTGTCTCGATCTCAACCAATTTTTCCTGCAGCCCGCGGTGTTTTAAAAAAGTCCTAATATTTAGGAAGAATGCACGACAAGCTAGGGAACAGCAGGAAACAGGAAGGGAATATATCCCGTCTATACCCCACCCACCCCAAGTCAATGGTGGCCCGCTTTATCAATGTTAAAAAAATCTGGTCGCTTTACTAGGATCTTCTTATGCCTTGGAATGTCCTAGATGACCGTGAATTTTCTTTTTGTTTTGGTAAGCTTAACTCAATCAAGCACCCACCACTTCTCCATCAATCCTAAGACTTACGTGGTTTCTTTATTCCTATTTTTAAGACTTAAAAAAAAAAAATCAAAGCGACTGAGCCCCGGTAGTGTAATGGTTGAGTGCGGGACTGCAACCCATTGGCTTGGCAGTTCAAATCCAGGAGCAGCAAGGCTGGGCCTCCCACTCCCACCAGAGGGCAGTGATGCAAAAAAAAAAAAATCAAAGCACAGATATTAAATATCTTGCCTAAAGTTACACAGTATAAGAGATTAACTTCAACTGAAACGATCATCTCCCACCAGAGATAAACCTTAAAAAAAAAAAAAAAAGCTTTCCCTGAAGAATTTTGCTACCAACTAACTACTGGTCTCCCAAGTCAGAATATGGGTGTCATCTCTAATCCTCACGTTAGTGAATTTATAAAGGCGAGACAGCATCTGCTACGCCTATCATTCCTAGAATAAGAACATTAGTAGATCAACTAACCATGGGCCATATCAATTGACAAAGAAGAGGCATTTTGGCAATAACCAACACTTGTTCCTGATGCGAAAGGTCAACAAAATAGGCACAGAAGGGCAATTTCTCAACAAAATTAAGGGCATATATGCAAAACCAACAGCCAACATTCATGACAATGGAGAGAAACCGAAAGCATTGCCTTTCTGAACAGAGTCAAACGAGGGTTTCCCTCTTCACCACTGCTGTTCAAGCGTGCACTGCAGGTCTTAGCCAGAGCCATAGGACAAGGCAGGAACGTTAAAGGCATTCAAATCAAAGTACGGACCAGTGCTTGCTTTCTTTCAACAGTTTATTGGCAATCCACCCACATATTGTACAATTCAACAGTCCAATCATATCAAGAAGATTTGTACAATCATTACCACAATCAATTTTAGAACCGGACCTTGCTAGAAAACACTGGTCTTACCTATCTGGAAATGGCAACTAGATCTCTATTTGCCACTTACGAAGTGGGTCACTTTCACCTAAGCCCCAGCTTTCTTCCCTTTAAAACAAAACTAAACAAGACTCTGAGCTTAGGAGAGGCCAGGGCCTGGCAGCGAGAAAGAGGAAGGCCCTTGGAAAGATGGACTGATGCAATGGCTGCCACAATGGGCTCAAACCAGGAACAACTGTGAGGCGGTGTTTTGTTCTGTGGTACACAAGGTCGCTAGGAGTCGGGACTGACTGGGCAGCACCCAGCAACACAGTGGATGCTTTCTAGGAGCCCTGGTGCTGCTCACCCAAAGGCTGAGGCTTCAAACCCTTCCAGAGGTTTCACAGACAAAAGACGTGACATCTGCTTCCGTGATGAGGAGACACTTGGAAACCCCTATGAGGCAGCTCTGTTTCATCCTCGAGACCATATGATTTGGAATTGACTGGATTTGCTTCTTTAGTTCTTTATGGACGGTGTACAACACAGGAGGAGCCCTCCTGTGGGCTAAGGAATGGGCTGTTAGCTGCAAGGTTGTTAGTTCAAATCCACCAACTACTCGGTGGGACAAAGATGAGGTTGTCTGCTCCCTTAAAGACATACTAGCGGGGCTGAGCCCCGGTGGCATAGTGGTTGTGCACGGGACTGCGGCCCACTGGGACGGAGGTCCAATTCCAGCAGTGGGGCTGGGCCTCCTACTCCCACCGCCGGAGAGCAGTGATGCCAAAAAACAAACAAAAAAAAGATATACTAGCGGGCTGAGCCTCGGTGGCTTAGTGGTTGAGTGTGGGACTGCAGCCCACTGGATTAACAGTTCAAATCCAGCAGCAGCTCTCCAGGAGCAAGGCTGGGCCCCCTACTCCTACCAAAGAGCAGTGATGCCTCCCCCCCAAAAAAAGACATGGTATCTTTGGAACTTTAAGGAGCAGTTCCATTCTGTCCTGTAGTCAGTGAACTCAGTGGCAGTGGTCTGGCTCTGGATTTAGACAAGTTAAGGAAGAGTTTCATAAACCCTAACCTACTTCACAATAAAAGTTGTTTTGTGGGGGGGTAGGGGGGGTATCACAGCCGTGGGAGCTACTCAGCGCTGCTCCTGAGAGCTGCTGCTGGATCTGAACCATCAACCCCACGGGCCGCAGTCCCTCACTCAACCACTTACGCCACCGGGGCTCAGCACACAATAAAAGTTTTTTTAAAAAAATAAAGTAGTTGAGGGCTGAGCCCCGGTGGCGTAAATGGTTGAGTGCGGGACTGCAGCCCGCAGGCTTGGCAGTTCAAATCCAGCGGTGGCTCTCAGGAGCAGCCCTGGGTAGCGCCCACGAGCACCAACCACCAGAGGCAGTGATGTCCACAAAAAAAAAAAAAAAAAAAAAACCCACCAGCAAAAAAATAAAGTAGTTGAAACCAACCAACCAACAGTTTCCTGTGCCTTTTTTTGTCCTCTGGGCTAATGATTAAACATGGCTTTCTCCTTCAAATACCACTTAATTGAATTTTCTTTCTATTTAATTTCAAAAGACCCCTAAAGAGGAGTGTTTCCCAAAGCATCAAATGAATAGGCCTTTAGGTTGGCAGTCTTCCTCTTAATATTGGGGAACACTTTTCTGATCCCTTTTAATGCATTCCATTGACCTCACAGCGGTGTTTCAAATGAAACTATATTTTGATTTGTTTCCAGTGATGGTCCTATCATTGACATATCAATTACTAAAGGACACACCTGTGCACAACTTTAAAAAAATATATTCAAACACTGAATTGTAAGGTATATGAACTACATGTTACTAAAACTGTTGAAATAATAATACGCACACTAGTGATTAGAAGTCATATAATCTGTATTATCTGCAATTCTGTCTCTCTGAATGCACATTCACGAGAAGCGCTGCACACACTTCTGAAACAGGAGATGCAAAATTGAGAACACTCCTTTAGGGCTGGTCATCACCACAGAGCAAAAAATAGTAAATGTTGATTGACATGGACGTGACGAAATGAGAACCCTTATTCTCTCCTGGTGGGAATGTACAAGGGCAGGGCTCCTGTGGCAAAAGTGTAGCAGTTGCTCAAAAAATCAAAGAAAGAATTCCCTTACGAACCAGCGAGTGCAAAAGAACTGGCCAAAAAAGCAGGGACTCAAAGAAACACTTGAACACCAACAGCATGCAGTGATGTTCACAATGGCCAAAAGGCAACAAGGGCCCAAGTGTCCACCACAGACGAATCGCCACACAAAACACGTATGAACGTACAATGGACGTACAAGCCACAGTGAGGGATGAAATTCGGACAAATGCTGTAGCACCGAGTGAACTCTGAGGACATTGTGGCAAATGATCCCGCTTAGATGAGGTGTCAAACCTAAAACCCAACCCAGGGCCTTCAAGTCCGTTCTGACTAGGGTTTCGGACACCGTAAATCAATACGAGAGCTGAGAGCCCCATCTTTGTCCTGCGTGGCCCGTGCATCTGAACCGCGGCCCTTGCGGTGAGCTGTCCAATGCCGAAGTCGGTTAGCACGGGCAGATTCCCAGGCAGACTGCTGGTGCTTGTCGTTGGGTGTCACGGTTAGAACCCAGAGCCACCAACGACCACACAGTCCTGCGCCACCCTCACTGTTCCGGTGCTTGAGCCCACAGATGCAGTCACGGAGACGATAGCTCTGGAGGGCCTTCCTGCTTCTCACTGCCCCTCCACTCTGCCAAACACGATGCCCTTCTCCAGGGAGTGGACTCTCCTGACCATATATTCAAAATATGTACGGTGAAGTCTTGCCAAGTATGTAAGGTGAAGGAAGACTCTGGCTGAAGTGTAAGACATATCGGCCTGTCCTTTCAGCAGTCCCTGGTACTTTCAGTATTCTTCTCTAGAACCACCACTCGAATACCTTTATTCTTCTGGGCCTTCCTTATTCAATGGCTAACTTTCACCTACGCATGAGGCATGAAAATACCATGGCTTAGATCAGGGGCACGTTAGTCTCAAGGCCACATCCTTGCTTTTCAGTACTCTAAAAAGGTCTTAGGTGGAAGCAGATTTACCTAATGCAACTCATCTTTTGATCTTGACTCCTGCGTCCACGAGCACGGATATTGTGGATCCAAGGAAGGCAAAATCCTTGAGAACGTCAACCTTTTCTCCACTTATCACGATGCTACTTATTGATCCAACTGTGATGAGGATTTTGGTGTTCTTGAGACTGATTGGTAATCAATCCTTGACCTTTATCAGCAAGTACTTTAAATCCACCGTGCTTTTCAGCAAGCAAAGTCGTGTCATCTGCTTATCACAGGTTGTCAATGAGCCTTCCTACAGTCCCGATGCCACATCCATCTGCATGTAAGCTTAGCATACAGACTGAACAAAAGTATGGTGGGAGGCTCTAATGCAGACCTTCCCTGATTTTCTTCCCCTGAGCCATGTAGTGTTTGTTCCCTTGTTCTGTTCTCCCAGCTGCCTGTCTCTTGATCCATGTACAAGTCCCTCATGAGTCAGTAAAGTGTTCTGGAATTCCTTCGTCTCAAGAGGCCTCAGGTCCGATCAAGGTTACCAGGGGAGGGAGTCCAGGGAATGACAGCATTTCTAATAAAACAAAAACACCTGGCTATAGTAGAGATGTTTACATAAGACGGTGAATGTACATAACGGCACTACATTTGCATAGTCAAAAGTGATCAAGATGGGAAATTCCATGATATATATTTGCAATTAAAAAGGGAGGGGAAGCACACACTTGGAAGGGAGGGGGGCACTAGCTTTATGAGTGCTTTTCTGTTTACTGAAGAAAGCCATGAAGATGCTATGTTGCCCACCATACACTATCTATAGCAGCATCTCAACCGTCGAGTGAAATCTACAAGGACCAGAAGCTTCATTTTACCTCTGGGAAGAGAACACACTCTGTAATTACATTCCCAAGAAAACATGACTCCTTGGGCTTTTGAACCCTCTGCACTTCGAGGCTAATGAAAATGTTCTCAGTTTGGCAGCAGAAATGAAAAACCTTTTCATTAAGGTAGCAGAGTTTGGGCCTGGTCGGGATCAGGCGGCCCCTGAATCCAAACCTCTCAGGAAGATGGATGACCTGCTGAACGATGCAACCCCTCGCCCCGGCATCCCAGGAAGGAATTATCTCTCCAGGTCGGGTTTGTATAGCCCCTTTCCCCCACACTCCAGGGAGCAAGTTGGCAAACAGCAAGATGACTTTTCATGGACCACATCCTGACTCAAGACCCCGCAGCTGCAGCAATAAACCTCTTTTCCTCTTGTCAAGACAGACTTCCTTGGCATGATCCCGATGTATATCCCACCACCTCATCTATAAGCTGCGACTTCCCTAACCTAACTCATTGGGTTGTGGAACCTGCTGGGAGCTCAAAATATTCCTGTCCCGTGCTCTGCTCTCCCTTCCCCTCCCAGGAGTTTTTCCTTACCTCAGTAAAGTCTTTCCCTAATTTCCATTCCTGGCTGAGCTCTTTCTCCTTTCTGTTCCTCCACCTCCACCTTTCAGTAGCAGATTGACCAACTGGCTTCCTCTTACACCCACAACAAAAACAAAGCTTGCCGTTTTCAGGAACTGGGCACGCCAAGGACAAACAGTCCTCTGAAATGATGTTCATGAACGGGACCATCTAAAAGAGAGCCCTATCAGTCCTCATTTTCTTTTTTTTTTTTGTGGGGGGGCATCACTGCTCTGTTGGTGGGAGTAGGAGGCCCAGCCCCACTGCTGGAATTGAACCTCCATCCCAGTGGGCCGCAGTCCCGTGCACAACCACTACGCCACCGGGGCTCAGCCCAGTCCTCATTTTCTTTTTTTTTTTTTTAAATTAGGCATCACTGCCCTCAGGTGGTGGGAGTAGGAGGCCCAGCCTTTGCTCCTGGGAGCTGGAATTGAACCTCCAACCCAGTGGGCCGCAGTCCTACACACAACCACTACGCCAGCAGGGCTCAGCCCCAGTCCTCATTTTCTGTGACTCAAAACCCTCCACAAACTCCACATTTAAAATGCATGTGGCCCCATACCCTATAAATCTCTTTAGTTGTTAGGGTCCCACCATAAAAAGCCCTCAGTTCATTTTGATATGTAAATCGGTTCACAAATAGTTTTTGAGCACCTCCAGGGTGCCAGGCACTTTTTTTTTTATGGCATCACTGCTCTGGTGGGAGTCAGAAGCCCAGCCTTGCTCCTGGAGAGTTGCTGTTGGATTTGATCCGTCAACCCTGTGGGCCGCAGACCTGCACACAACCACTAGGCCACCAGGACTCAGCCAGCCAGGCACCATGGTTGTACTGACTACAGAAGCCAAGAAAATCCTATGGGGCAGTTGCTACTCTGTCGTATGGAGTCCACTCCATGGAAGGCAAGGCCTGTTTCATTAGTACCTGCTTATCAAGCGACAAGCTCCATGTGACTAACACTGAAATGGCCAACATTTTGTTACATATACAGCGGGAGCTTCAAAAAGCTCGTTGAAGAATGGGATTAAAGGATAATGGGGTTTTCCTTGTTATTTGGAAGTTAGGAGGTGTCTTTTTCTGGGCTTGTTGGTCCCTTTGCTTGCAAGTACCATCCAAGGGTTATGCTAACAACCACTGTGCCTGGCACATCGATGCCTAATAAATACTAACAACAACAAAAAAAGATAGTGGGATTTTTTTTCCTATGAGCTTTTTGAAGCCCCCTGGTGCTTACTATCCTGCCTCCCCCCAAATTTTCAAAAGAATTGTTGAATCAATACATGTGGATGCCGACTACTTGGCCAAACTTGGTTGGTCTCTCCCTCTCCTTCTCACTGTGGGCAGAACAGTGTGACTTTTGGGAGACTCCACAAAGGCATCCCCAGAGTCAACACGCATACCTGTCTCCACTTGGTGGCCCTACTTTTTCTGAATGAAAACCGCAGTCTGACAATGAGCTGGATGTCTGAAATAAGAAACGTTTCAAAATGACTTCCTAGGGGCGGTTCCTAAAGCTCTCGGCCCAGGGGCGGGTCAGGAGTCCGGGCAGGTGAATTTCGGCAGGCACCGGGGCACCTCCATTCCCTTCCAGCACCTCCCCTGCGGGAAGACTCCCCTGGTGCCCAGCCTCGGAAAGGTCGCTGGCTCCTCTTTCGGGAAATGTACAGAAGACAAGGTACCTGTGGCGGGTTGGCAATAGTAAGTGAAGAGTGTCCGGTCCTACCTCCAGTTCTCTGCCTAGCACCTGGGGTCTGACGAGCTTGCAAGGCACTTGGAGCTGCCAAAGGAGTCAGGGGTAGAAGGAGGATGTGGCATGTGTGGCTGGGGGCCACGACGCCACAAGAGCGGAATGCCACCAGGCTCCTCTTCCTGAACATGTCCGTCAGTTTCCACGTTAGAATCCTGATCAAAAGCAGTAATAAGCGGAATCGACTTTCGGATTCCCGTGGACTCTATCGAGACTTCAGGAGCCAAGAAATGCGGAAGGGACCCCGATCTCATGGAAACTGTTGAGATCCTATCGAACATTTAAACCAAAAATATACCCTCAAGTGTTCTTGAAACCATTAAAAAAAAAAAAATCCACAAAGCTGGCTAAGCTGATTTCCTTTTCTGGAGAGTTATAAGAAGATCTCTCCTGAACAGTGAACTCTGCTTAAGATCTACATGGGGTCAAACAGCAGCTCAGAGCGACGGGACAGGGACCTCAGGGGGCAGGGAATGCCTGTGAACCAGCGAGAATGGCTGCACGGCTCGGAAGATCGAACCCACGTCCCGGAATTGTCCGTGCGGACCCTGGTGAGCTGATGCATGTTTTGCCACACCTACTCCAGACGACAACAAAATAAATAGAATACCGAAAACAAACACACAAAAACCAGCGGTGAGAGCTCGCAGCACTCAAAGCACGTGGGCTGGGCGCCGTACCCTCCCCGGGCGTTGTGCGCGGCGCGGGGGGGGGGGGGGGGGGGGGGGGGGGGGGGGGGGGGGGGAAAGGCCCGCTTTCTTTCCTACCCAGAGCTCGCAAGAGTTGGAGGAGGGTCCCGGCAAAGGACGGCCAGTGACAGCGCCGCCGGCAGCCGGAAGCGCGCGCCAGCCGGACCGCTCGCCCGCCAAGCGGGGCCGAAGCGCAGGACCCGCCGGGCTGCGGCCGCGCTCCCGCGGGCGCCGTGTGTCCTGCGGGCGCCGCGGGCTCGGAAGCCCGGGCCGGGACACCCTCCCAGCCCGCACGGCCGCTCGGGGCGGGGCCCTGGGGCCCAGGCGCCGTGCCGGCCGGAGGGCTGCGCGCGGAGCCCGGCGGCCGAGCGCAGGCCGCGCACTTACCCGAAGCCTGGGAGCGCGGGCGCAGCGCCCGGCGGCGGGGGGGCGGGCGCACCGCCCGGGGCGGGGGTCACTCGGAAGAACCAGCCGCAGAGGCGAAGGAGCGTGAGCAGCGCGGTCCCCGCCTCAGCTCCGGGCGCTCCCAGGGGCCTTTGGCCCGGCTCGCACACGTGCGGCGCACCGACGCGCCGCCGCCCAGGAGGCCCCGCCCCCGGGCGGGGTCCGCTTCGCGCAGTCGGCCCCGCCCACTAGCCCCTCCTCCGGGGCGGAGCCCGCCCCTCCCCTTCAGCCCCGCCCACCGGCTCTCTTGGTGCATCCAGCGCCCTCGCAGGCAGGCTGACGGGTGAGGAGCTCACGTGGCCTTTCGCCCAGGACTTTCATAAGACAGAGTGGATTTGGCAGGACCAAAGTTCTTTAGCTAGCCTTTAGGTCTTCTACAGCAGCGATTGTCTCTTGCAAATGTAGCTTGTTTCTGGCCCGTTTTTGACATCTTCCTCCAGGCAAACCTCAAAACCCAAGGCCACCAAGTCCTTTCCACGTATAGTGACGATAGGGTGCGGGGCTGTAAGTATTTTCGGGAACAGATAGAGCCATCGGCACAGCGACTGGTGGATCTGAACTGCTGGCTTTGGGCTATGCGGTCCACTACGTAACCTGGCAGCACAACCAGTTACCTTAAGGAAGAGAATCACTTTAGTCACTTGTGAACGTGCCTTCCATTGCAGCCGATCCAAGAGCCTCGTTTTCCTCTGCTCCAGTTTATTATCCCTCCCGCCAGACAGGATCCCATCTGGAAGCCTAATTATAGCAAGTTCAATCTTCTTGTGAAGAAAAACAAAATTAATTTGCTGTCCCCATGTCCTCCCTACAAGCAGCTCATGCTTCCTGACCAAATTCCATCCCCAGCACTTTTCACAGGTTTGATATCTTGCCAAATCCCAACCCTGAGTAGACAACCCGGATCTTATGTCCTGATAGTTCTCTTACACTTTGTTTCTGAAAGCTGCCTCTGAAGTGTCCAGAGATCGGGTCCACAGAATCACAGGCAATTTGCACAGCGGGGTGAAGTTCCAGATTGCTATCCTCTGGCATTATTCACCTCAGCTAAGTACCATGTCTTGGGCTATGAATAATCTGTCGGTTAATACCCTAATGACAGCCGCAGTGATTTTCTCCACAGCCATGCAGTCATCCTTCATGGTCAAACTCTTTGGTGGGGTAGGGGGTTGCACAATGGACCGCTAACAGCAGTTCGAACCCACCAGCTGCTCTGGGAGAAAGACGGGGCTTCCTACTCTCTTCAAGAGTTAGAGCCTCGGACACTCACGGGGGCAGTTTTCTCCTGTCACTGTGGGCTAGCATTGACTTGATGGTGGTGAGTGAGTATTTTAGAAAATTATCTTGCCTGAGATCGTAGCCCAACTCCTCACAGATGCCTCCAGAACAGCAGGTCTCAAACTTCCTAATGCCTTGACCCTTTAATCCAGTTCCTCATGTCCTGGTGACTGCCCCCACCCCAACCATAAAATTATTTTTTCTTTTTTAATCATTTTATTGGGGGCTCATAGAACTCGTAGCATCATCCATTGTGTCAAGTACATTTATTGCTGTCATCATTCTCAAAATACTTGCTTTCTACTTGAGCCCTTGGTATCAGTTCCTCTATTTTCCATCTCCCTCTCCTCCCCCCTCCCTCATGAATCCTTGATAATTTATAAGTTATTATTATTTTGTCATATTTTACACTGTCTGACATCTCCCCTCACCCACTTTTCTGTTGTCCATCCCTCAAGGAGGAGGTTATATGTCGATCCTTGTCATGGGTTTCCCCTTCCTTGCACCCTCCCCGCATCGCCATGCTCCCATTTTCGTTGCTACTTCATAACTCTAATCTTGCTATTCTTATGAATTGCCATGTGAACATCTGATATGCAGGATGTATTTTCATGGTTTCAAATTAAACATAACTAAAGCATAGCGATTCATCGCATAAACAATATGTAGTTATATATCATGAAATATTTATTTCTAATGACAAAGAAAGGAAATTTTGTCTTGAAGCATGGTGCATCTTGGGTAACCATCTTCACATTGGGTGCTTGTATCTGGGCATATCAGCATGTGGGTGGACCCGCCTGGGGATGAATGGAAATAATGTGTTTTCTGATGGTCTTAGGTGATCCCTGTGAAAAGGTGGTTTGACCCCCAAAGGGGTCAAGAATCATAGTTTGAGAACCACTGCTCTAGAGAAAAGACAGTCATTCAGAATTGGTCATTACCTAAGTCTCAGATCAAAATGTACCCATTTGCATTTCAGCCTAAAGTGCTGTGTTAGTCTGGGTAGACTAGAGGAACAAATTTATAGACATGCATATGGATATAAGGAAAAGGTTTATATACAAGAGGAATGGGACATCAAGAAAGCTTCCCAGCCCAGTCGAGTTCAAAATCATAAGTCTGATATTAGCCCATATGTCTGATACCAGTCTATAATGTCTCCTCCCAACTCACAAAGTCACAATCCAGTGAGTGCAGAGTCCCGGCGCCAGCAGGGGTCTCCCCAGGGTTCCTCGCTTCCAGGGCTCAGGGTCCATCAACAGCATCCAGTGGTGGTAGAAGCAACTCAGCGCTGGCAGGGGTCTCCACGTGGCTTCTCCAGCTTCAGAGGTCTGGTTCCATCAGGGTAAGCCTGTGTGGCTTCTCCTCCGTCTCCTTTAGCAACTCGGACGCTGCCATCTTGTCTTGTCCATAATTCATAATCTCTGAGACTAATTCCCAACAACTGGGGAGATAGCTTTTCATCTCCATGAGGGAAATATCGTGAGATTTCCCAGAAGTCTCAGGAGAAAGTCATGCCCACACAGAGGTCTCATTGGCTACTCAATGGCTATCTCCAGATTAACAGGCCAGACTCCACTCTTACATCTCAATCATGAAATTAACATAAGCACATGACCACCACAGTGCTATACACAAGGTCCAAGTGAAATGTGCATTTTTAGTTTTCTGTTTCCCAAAATGGGCTTTCTTGACTTTGTCAGGTGAAATAATAAAGTGTTGAAAGCCCTTCCCTCATTCCAGTTCTCACTAGCAAACACTTAGCAGTTGAATATTCTCTTTTGCCCTAAAAATCCAGCATAGCACCAGTCTAACATACAGTTTGGTTGTTGACTGCCTATTGGGTGAAATCCGTCTCTTCTTTTGTTCTTACCATTATTCGGTACTATGTCCTTCTAAGACTTCTCTGATAGTCCTTCATTGTTCTCAGTGCTCCCTCAGTCATTGCTAAGACTTCTGTGGTTGAACCCACTACCCTAATTTTAAATTATTTATTTTCACATCCATTTCCTTTATCAGAAAAGGAAATCTCCAGAATTTACTAAATTTTTGGACTTAAGATAATCCTTTTCCCCTTTGTTAACTTTTGTTATAGTTCTTCTTGCCTATGGCTTAGAGACAGATGATTCTGTAGAAAACTCATTAGGTTTGCACTAAAACAGCAGGGACTGCTTCTTCCCTTTTCTCTCACCTGTTATTCCTCTTCAAAGGCTGTCAGTTCACTTTCTTTAACTGATTTTTTTCCAGTTTCCCATTATTTCTCTATATAACTTGCTCATGTTATTTTTCCCTTGTAGACATTAGTACTGGCTTCACTTAATGGAAAACGAGGCATGAGCACTCCTTCCTCCATCTGCTCAGTAGATAGCTATATTATACTTCCTGCTAGATTTGTGTTCATTTCACTGTGTCTAGGCAAATATTGTTCATATCTTAGGCAAGCAGTAAACGGTGATTACTTCTCTTTTCCTGTAAAGTGCTTTTTCTTTCTTTCTTTCTTCTCTCACAAAGCCAAATTCCACAGTGGCTTTGGTGGAGTTGGTTCCCACTCTATGATCAGACAGAGTAGCCTGGGTTTCCCAGGATGTAAACCTCGATAAAAGTGCACTGGGGCCTCATCTTTCTCCCGAGGAGAGACTGATGGGTTCAAACCACCAACCTTTGGTTGGCAATGAAGCACTTAACTACGGCCCCACCAGTGCTCTTCCTTTTGTTTCTATTAAAAAATCACTGCAGTGCATTCGATTCAGACTCAGAGTCACCCTATGGGACTAAGTAGAATTGTTTCACAAGTCCTGAGACTGTAGCTTGTCACAGAGCTGAGCCTCGCCTGTCTCCTGCAGAGTAGTTCGTGGTTTTGAACTACCAGGCTTTAGGTCAGCAGCTCAGTGTTTAACCCTCTGTGCCACCAGAGCCCTTTTGTTTTCCTGACAGTGGGTAAGTGATTCTTTTATGGAGCTCTGGTGTGTCGTGGTTAGTTACACTTTGGCCTGCGTCAGGAAAGATACACAGCTGGAATCCACCATCTGCTCCGCAGGAAGAAAGGACTCTGTTAGTCTCAGAAACCCCTAGGGGGTCACTCGGCATCGGCATGGACATGATGCCAGTGAGTAAGAATAATCTTATATTGATTTGTCTATTCATCCCTAAAACAAGCCCAACTTGTACAGTTGTTTCCATCTCCCACTTCAGAGGGTCAGCTACAAGGGGGAGGGAGTCAGTTTCAGCCTCTGCAGCCTTCTGACCTGCATCGACCCATGTCTACTGCCCATGAGCTGCTAGGGTCTCCCACTTCATGTCTCTCTTGCGTCATATCTGCTGTCTTTTACTTTCCTGGTGGGTTTCTCAACCTGGAGAAGCACAACTCCAGTAGCTTCCTGAGAAGGAGAAGTAAATGAAACAATTTTTTTTTTGGTTATTAAATGCCTGAACTTTGAAAGTGACCAGATTTTAAGCGGAACATCATTGACCAGGGAGAGGGAGAGCTTCTCAATTAAAAATGTGGTCTATATGGGGCAACAAAAATGTTCATAGACTGTTGGGACTGTGCCCCGGTGGTGTAGTGGTTGTGCACAGGACTGTGGCCAACAGGTTTGGCGGTTCAAATCCAGCAGCAGCTCTCCAAGAGCAAGGCTGGGCCTCCTACTCCCACCAGGGCAGTGATGCCCCCCTCCCAAAATAAAAAAGTTCATATAACACAAAAATAATATTGTAATATATTTAAGTTTTAAAATGCCGTGGGATGCGGGACAAATTATTAAAAAGAGGAATGTCTGGTCACCTTACACTCCAAACTTGATTGATAGTTTATTAACCAAGCATAGAATTCTGGTTTAAAGGAAACGTCCATTTAAGATAGGAAGGGATTTCTCCACTGTCTTGTAGCTTCCTTTGTTACCTTATTCATTATACCTTATACCTTGTTAATTCTTGATCCTTTGTGAGTGTTCTTCTCTCTAGAAGCCTGGGACTATTTTTTGACTCCTGCGTCCTGCAATTTCAGCTTGGTGAGTTTTACAGTTTCAGGAACCATAGGCGCGCACGCGCGGTGGGGTGGGGGTGGGGAGCCCTGCTCTGTCCTGTAGGATGGGTCCTTGCACATCAACCTGGGAAAATGTTCTTGCGTTATTTTGCTGCTGATTCTTCCCCAATAGATTCAACTGTTTTGAAACTCTTGATTTTTGATGTTGAACCTCTTGGACTGGCTCTTAAGCTTATTACCTTTTCTCCCCTGTCTTTTTATTTCTTTGTTCCTTTGCTTCTTCCATCCCAGACCCCAGGATAGTTCCCATTTTGTTCCCATCTCCTCTATTGAACTTTTTATTTTGGTTCTCATACATGATTATGTGTACATATATTGGGGGTGGGCCTCTGAATGTTACTCTTTACATAATATCCTGGCCTCGTTGTTATGGTGGCAGTGGTCTCTCCTATGTCTGAGGACTGATAACTTTTTAAAGTTTCCTCTCTCGCTGTTCCTCATTCACAGTCTAAGGATGGTTTGGTTCCCCTTGGGATTGCGCACCTCCAGGTCCCCGGTTAGTTAAGTCAGTTCACAGCGCTGCGGAGTAGAACTGTCCCCGTGGGGTTCCAGCCTGTGATCGTTACACAGTCCCATCGCCCAGGGCGGCCAGCTGGGGTCAGCCCTCAGTTGAGAGCCAAGGGTTTCACGCTCGTGCTCCCAGGGCTCCTTTGGAAGCACTCCATCCCTGGGTTCTCTCCCCACTGCCCCCTCCTCCCCCTCCTGTGCCTGGCAAAGGGGCAAGCGTTCCTCTCGGCCTCTGACCTGGGCGACGTCCACGGAGATGCCGAGTGCTCTGGCTCGGTCCAGCTAGCAGCACGCTGCCACCCCATCTGCACGCACTTCCCAGGCAGGCAGCGGAAGGGTCAGCCCTGGGGAATGGGGCCGGTCTTAAAAGGAAAGGGACAGAGATCTCAACATGGGACATTCTCCGACTGCACAGCCCCGCTGTGTCACCGCACGTTCCGAACGCACCCAGCCCCCTCGTGCTCCCGGCATAGCGGAGCGTGCTGTCGATTCCCCGCGTTCTCCGCGGCGCGCGGAAGATCGAGGCTGCCCTTTTGAGTGAGCCTATGCCGTTCTTGAACATATGGTGGGGAGCGGCATTCCAAGCCCACCCTCAGGGGCCCCAACGGAGGGGAAGGGGCTCTCGCGTGGTTGAGAGGTCGCCCCCCTCCCCGGTCCCCCCCCTCCGCCCCGCCCTGAGCGGCAGCTCCACCCCCGGCCGGCCGGGGGAGCCCTCGCGCCGGCCGGCGGCTGCGCGGCGCGGCCTCTCTGGGTGGCGAGGGGAAAACCAGCGAGACGGCAGAGGAAGTGGCCGTGGCGATCGGCCCCGCCGACCGTGTCGCTGTCATCGCGGTGGCCGCCGGGCGGCACAAGCCACGCTGGCTGCTCATGGGGCTGAGGGCGCGCGCGCGGGCGGGCCGCGGCGGGCCGGCGAGATGGGCGAGCCGGCCGTGCCCCGGGTGAGGCCACCTGCCTTCGTAGCAGGCGCTTCGCCTCCCTGGGGGCTTGGCTCCGAGGAGGGGGCACGGGTAGCCTGGTGGGGTGCCACAGACCTCCGGGGGTCGGCGTCCCCTGCCTGGTGGCCAGGGGAGGTGGCTTTGGCGGCCCTGGGACCTCGGTGACGGGGGCACGCCGGTGAATTGGCCCCCGAGTTCCCCGGGAGGTGGCCGGGGCTCCCCATTAAGTAGCACAGCGCTCCCCGGGACCTACCCTCCCCGGCCCGAGACCCCCGGGAAGGCCCCTGAGAAAGGATCGGATCGGGAACCGCGCCGGGAACCCTGCGTAAGTGACATGGGATTGTCACGCTTTTTCTCCTTCTAGTGCTTCCATGAAGCTGGTGATGAAAAAAAGAATATCCAAGAGAAAAGTAAGCAGACTTCCAACGTTTTCTCTCTCTCTCTTTTTTTTAAATCCACTTTCAACCCTCTTCCAAACCTCAACTTTCTATGGGCTGCATCAGGCAAGGGGTTTTACAGCCTGTAATCTTTTAGATAAGGAGTCTTATCACTGCACACTATGCTGAGGAATACAGGATACTGGCTATCATTAGGCACACATTTGCCCCGGAACTGTCCCAAGTCGTAAGGCGCTTTGGAGAAGAGCACTTGCCCACTCCCATGGCGCTTAGGGACTGGCCTGTCACACAGCGTTCACACTTCTCTAATGAAGTCTCTGCTTGTGGGTGTTGTAGTGTGCCATCCGACTCAGTGTTACTTAGAGGGACCCACCCGTATGTGACTGGGTAGAGCAACCCAGGTGGCCCCTGTGAAAGGGCCGGCCCACCCCCAGCGGGGTCACGACCCACAGTTGAGAACTGCCGCTTTAAGGGAGCGAATCAACCCATTTTGTCTCCTGTGGAGCCACGAGGTGGGTTCAAACTGCCAACCTTTGGGTTAGCAACTTACTGCTCACCCTTTGTGCTACCAGGGCACCTCCTCAACCCAGTCAGCATCAGACACTGGGAGAGGCTCAGGGAAGCAGCAGTCAACATCAAGTACTGTGTTGCATTGGGCACATCTGCCGCCCTTTCAAGTGTTGAAGAGCAAGGGAGGGTGAAGGTGCGTCCGACTCAAGACAGGGTCTTTTCTATTGTCTCGTCCGCACGGGAAGGCAGGGGGCAATGTATAAGGAAGACTGAGGAAGGACCGGCACATTTGAATTGGCAAAAGTACATGGGGTGGACCACCGAATGCCAGCACTCAACCTCGGAAGTCGTAGAGCCAGAATGTTCTTTGAGAGTGAGACTGGGTCTCATATACTTCAGACACGCTATGAAGAAAGGCTAGTCCCTGGAAGAGGGCAGTGGAGGTGGCAAAGTCGAGGGTTGGTGGAAAAAGAGGAAGACAGACTTGCAGGGAGACGGGTTGACACGGCGGGCGCTGCAGAGATGGGTTCCAGCTGAAGGGCCGTTGTGAAGGTGGCACGGGACCAGGCTGGGTGTTCCTCTGTTGAGCATCAGGGCCCTGGGGGTCGGAGCTAACTTGACTGCGCTTAACAACAGCGACATCTGCAATAATGATAGGAAACAAAGAGACCCCCTGGCGGGCAGTGGTTCAGCCCTCTGACCCGCTGGCTGCTCCACCGGAGGCAGAGATGGCTGTCTGCTTCCCTGAAGATTCCTGCCTGGAAACCCTGGGGAGCTGTTCTCCCCTGGGCTGCGGTGACACTCTGAGTTAGACTTGCCTCCTTGGCAATGGGTTGGGTTTGATGTTTGGTTTCATCATCTAGGAGGCAGCCGGGGGGTGCAGTGTGACAGTGCTGTGTTGCTATGGGAAGGGCTCTTTGGACCCCGCCTCCTCCTGTGCCAACTGCTCAGCCAAGATGTGACAGTCTGCTTTCATACAGAATTCTAGCTTCGGAGGCCCTTGGGTGGGCAGGTGCACTGTTCTAGAGGACCCCTGCGAACCACAATCCACCCTGCAGTGTCCGGTTTTGGTGTGGAATCATCTGGAAAGAGCTCTCGGGGCAGAGTGGTTAAAAGCAAACTGAAAGACAGGTGCTTCAGACCCTACAGTTCTCTGGAGAAGGAGACCCGGTGATCTGCTCTCGACAGCTGGGTGTCGACATGGGGTGTCTCCTCTGTGGCACCCAATGATCGAGAACTATTACTTTAAATGGGCTCAAAATAGTCATATGGCAATTGTTTGTTTGTGCTTTACCTTCAGTGAATGTGAAATTAAAATTTGCTTTAAGACAAGCATAGAAAGAAAGGAAGGGGCTGAGCCCCGGTGGTGTAGTGGTTGTGCGTGGGACTGCGGCCCACTGGGACGGAGGTTCAATTCCAGCAGTGGGGCTGGGCCTCCTACTCCCACCACC
>PVJH01032794.1:0-22287 GCA_004026705.1 Nesogale talazaci | reverse complement strand
GGGATGTGTAGTTGACCTTCTTATTTTTCCATTTATTTAAACAATGAATTGGAATTTGAATGGGAATTGCATTGTTTTTTAGATCGCTTTAGGATGTATTGACATTTTCACAATATTCAGTCTTCAAAACCATGAACTCTGCTTATTCTTTCCATCTCTTCTCAGTACATTTGAATTGCGGTGCTGGAGAAGAACACTGAAAGTATTGCGAGCTGCTAAAAGGACAAATGGATGTGTCTTGGAAAATGTGGTGCCAGATTGTTCCTTTGAGGAAAAGACGACGAGACAGTCTCACATACTCTGTGTATGTTGTCAAGACTACTTTGTGCACATAGGAGAGGTTTGAAAGTCTAGTTCCGTAACAATTCCCACCTTGATGACACCATGAGGCAGTAGTGCTCTACCCAGTCAGAGCACTGTGGGTCAGATTCAATTTAGCATTATGTTTTTCATTTATGACTAATCCAATAAAATACCGTCTATCAAAATTAGTAATAAATTTCCAACATATGTGTCAATAAATAGTAATGTGCTGGAAAGTAATACATAAACTATCCATTAATTCAGTTCCTGGTGAATCAGATATGAAAAAAAAATTAGGGGGGCATCACTGCCCTCTGGTGGGAGTGGGAGGCCCAGACTTGCTCCTGGAGAGCTGCTACTGGATTTGAACCACCAAGCCAGTGAGCTGCAGTCCCGCACTCAACCACTACACTACCAGGGTTCAGCCCCATATGAAAATTTTAAAATAATCCACCAACTATATTTACGTGCAATTATGTTGTGTTCTCTGAAGCTATCTAAGATCTCCTCTTATAAGTAGAATTTTAGTATTCACATGAAAATAAAATAACATATTTAACCTCACTGTCATCTCGGTTTTATAGTGACTAGTTGTCGCATGGAATTCCAAGAATTCTGGGACTGCATTTATCAAAGGGTTTCTTAATGCCTTTGTAAGGGATAGGCTTTACAGAATTTTGTTTTTCAAATACACATATCACACAAGCACACATCCATTCTTGAAGATAGGTATGGAGTATGAAGAGAAGCTTATAATAAATTTATTCCCACATCCTCTATCCTTGAGTCTTTGAATTAATTAATATAGCATATAGAAGGACTGAGCCCTGGTGGTGTAGTGGTTGTGCTCAGGACTGTGGCCCACTGGGATGGAGGTTCAATTCCAGAAGTCCTCCACAGGATTAAAGGCTGGGCTTTCTACTCCCAAAACCAGAGGGCAGTTATGCCCCCCCCCAAAAAAAACAAAACAAAAGCAAAGCATATACCATGATAGTGTAACTTTTTAGTCTCATTAACCATAGAGGTACAGGACTTATTTAGCCAGTTTACCCGATTCTTTAAGACCTTTGGATCTTTGCTTTAAGCCATGAGTCTCAGAAGTGTAAACAATCAATTATTTTTTTCTTATAATTCCTTTTCTTTTGCCTAAAACTCCTAGAGTGACCTCTTTTCGGCTGTCAGAGAATGCTGTGGGGAAATTGGTTTCAAATTCTTTGCTTGTCATTTTCTACTGGAATAGTCACATCCCTTATTCCTTAATTATATTACTTCTCCACCAGTTCCTCTACCTTTTTGTGTGAAGGACCAAGTGGTAGAGCACCTGATTGGTTATTCAATAAGGCATTTGTGATGCTATACTTTTGCATTTCATGGGAAAATTAACATATTTAAATTTACATAACAATGACACTACTACACAAGTAAGCTTTCAATTAATCAAACAAGTACTACAGAATAGATAAAGTATATTTTACATTTGTATATTACTCTTCCCTTTCAACTAGTCTATGAAATACACCGAATAAATACTTAATATGAATAGTTATTCAAACACAAACCACAGAGTGTATAGTTCCAGTACCATAATTATCTTATGGGTTAAAATTCTTTTTACTTTTAAAAGATTCTTTATTTTGAAATGATTTTTTATTTCCTTCATCATAAAGGAAAATAGAAAACAAATATTAAAAAGTAGTGCACAACTCTTGTACAGCTATATCTTATTTAATGACACTTCATTTATCATAATTTGCAGATAACATGTTGGATTCATATTGAAGCTTTCTGAAAAATTCTATGCAGAGAAATTCTATTGGTTCCCATTTTTGCAAGAGTATGTGCTGGCTTCATGTCTCCATCACAATTTGGTGATACTTACTACAATGGAATCTTCTTCCCAATGCCATTGCATGTTTAATAGGCAACCCAAAACAATGAGCCAAAAAACTCCCAAACAAAACTAAACTCATTGCCTTGGTAGCGACTCTGAGCTGTGCCAATGCCATGGAGGGTTTAAAAGGCTGCAAATCTATATTTAGAGCAGACAGGACCATCTGTTTTTCTGTGTCCTGTCTATTGGATTTGAACCTTTGATCCTATCTTTAGCAGTCCAATAACTATGGCACATGGCATGCAGGGTCCCATTATAAACTAAAATATGGAGAAACCATAAATTCCATTTGATTCATTTAATTTTAGTATTGTCTTTATTGGCATGTTTTATAAATGAACCTGCAATGTCTTTCAGATGAGACTGTATTTATACACACATATATATGACCACATATATTAATTTATAGAATTGTGTATCAATAGTGTCACATCTAATACTATGTGTGTCATTTCCTAGAAAATATTTTTATTTGATAGCTTTCTTTAAAATATTTTGTTCTAAGTCAGTTTTGCACATATTGAAAGAGTCTACAATATCCATTCCTGGTCTTCCTGATCAATAGCAAGGCACTTCATGTTAAAAGATAAAGGATCATTGTCTTAAGCTTGGTCATCTATAGAAAGAAAGCCTGTGAAACTTTTATACATATGGATAAAAATAAATATGTCTATGTCTTGAAATAATTGCAGATAGAATGGTTCTTAAAAGTAAGGATGGCAAAACTTCATCTCCCATACTTTTAGATAAGTTTTAGGAGACACCAGTCCCTGGAAAGGGACATCATGCTTCATAAAGAGGGGGAGGGGAGGTGGCTTAGCAAAAACAGAAGACAACCCTGAGCAAGATTGACTTGCAGGGTGACTGCAGTAATAGGTTCAAATGTAACCACAATTGTGAGGATGGTGCAAGACAGGGTGGTATTTTGTTCATACATAGGATCACTATCAATCAGAGGGATTCTAGAGCATAAAACCAAAATGACAACAGTGATTGACTGTGATTCTAGTGGGTTAGGTGAGGTCATTGGGGATTGCTGGGTGTTGGCTGTAAACTGTGGAGAATCTTGGCACAGCAAGCTAAAACACAACCTCAACTAAGTCTTTCATCTAAAACAATTAAGGAATCATCAGATGTCAGCAATGGTCAGCTACAGTTCAATATTAGCATTGTGCCACAAAATAATGTTTGATTTATTCAGATTTTATTACCACCCAGCAGTGGCTCTAAAAAGCTGTACTTCACTTTAAGAATGCATTTAAATAAGTTCCCAAATCTGTAGCAACAGGGTTTTTATAATAGTTTAAAAAATGACTGGAAGCTTCTAATTGGTATAAACTACCTGGACAATAATTTTATGAAAGGCTAATTTCAAAGACTTGTCAAATATCCCTCTGTCCAATTAACTATCATATAATTTCTTCCTAGATGATTCTTATTAGTCAAATCTTTAAAATCAGTCTACAAGGATGTGAAGAGCAACATGTACAATAATTTACAAGGGTTACTTACCATATTTTCTAAATTATTATCTTTCTCTATTCTATAGCTATCTTGAAAGATCAGAATTTCCCAGCAAACTCTGTATTGTATAGAAGAGTATTCTGAAGCATTTTACTGAATTAAATGGTTCCTATAAATAAAAAGTGAAGGTTTTATTGTTACAGAACATTTTGCCCATATCAACATCTGTTCCTGTTTGGGGAGATTTTTTCTTTTGGCAAAGTATCCATCCAATGGATTTGAACCAGCACCAGGATATGGGGAGAACCGCTTAAAAAGCTCATCATTTTGCACCTGTTCAGACTTCACAGCCCATATCTGAACTGCAGAATTACATGCACACAGGCATTGTGCAAAAAGAACTCATATTATGTGTCCCTGGTTGTCAAGATTCAGGAATAACATCTATAATGAGAGAGTAAGAAGGAAACTCCTCAGATATATAATTGAAGTCTTTCATCTTAGAACCATATAGTACTGCTGGAATCTTTTTAAGTGAACTTTAAGTATAAATGATAGTTAACCTAAATAAAATGCTTCAGATATCTTTTTTTTTCATTTACTTTAAATCTGGCACCATGCTAACTCTTCTATATGCCAATGAACTTGAATGATTTCAGTAACAGGACAGCTACTGGTAAGTCATTTAACTATGAGTCTTGATCAATGTGTTTTCATCTTTAATTCTGTGGCTTGCTGGTATCAAGCAGAGAGTTTGAGGGAGGATTCAGAAGCCCAAAGCGACTCAGTTTATTGACATATTGGTTCTAGAGATATCTCAAATAAAAGACTAATTGGGCTCAAAGTGTTAGGAAATGAAGTTCTACTTTTATAAAGCCCACAGATTTTTACAATTGCATAGATTTTCAAAAGTGCTTGTAAACTATCCAAGGTTACCTGAATAAAATGTGATTTTTCCCACACTACTATTCTCATTCCCACAGTATGAAACAACAACTACATAATTAAAGTTATTGGAAATATTTGGCTATTTTAAAAATTATACTTATGAGTAAATATTTTGTTCCATTTAAGAAGAAAATCTGAGTACTGAAAACCCATTTATTTAAATTTAGGAAATTAATAGTATATAGCAAATGATATAGTACATTATTTTCCCCACAGATTAGGTTTAGAAACTCAAAAAGACAAAATGAAAACACCTATCAAATTTTCCTTAAAATCCAAATAAGCCTATAATCTGGTGAACTGTATTCAAGTAGAAAACTGCTCTAGATTTCAGAAAGAGTTTTAGCTGTTGAATTCAGAGATGACTACTGACAATATTTATTTTATCCCAAACAGTATTGAAGATATCCAATCTTTACAAGAGTTTTATTATGCAACCTTCAAATTTCTAAAGCTATCTTCTAGTTGCTTTTTGGTGAACTACTTCATTACTTAGGATAGCTAATATCCTGTCAATAATAAAGTATTATGGGTGCCAGGAATAACTATCACCAAAAATAGCATTTCATTGGGCCACAGTGGAACTAATTATCCAGTGGATGGATAATTTAAATTGTTAGGAGAGCAATTTTATAGCTGTTACTGCATCCCAACATTAAAAATTGTTCCAAACAGCACTTCGGGTTTTTTACCATGGTTATTGTTGATTCAATGAATAGGTGGATGTAAAATATGTTTAGATGGTTTTATAATAATACAAAACAATTGTATCTAAAAAGAAATGTAATTTTAATTCAATATGCTTTGAACTATTTGCAAATAGTTCTTATGTTATCTTAGGCTGACTAACTAGTGGAGGTGATATTTATGATTTTTTTCTAAAGTAATATTTAGCTCCATAGTATCTAATATTCACTAAACTCCTGCTCAGATAATACTGCTAAGGTTAATTTTGTGTAAATCCTGAACTATAAATAACTCTACTTTGCTAATAAAGGCAATAGGTTCACCCAAGCATTGTCTTCTTATATTACTTAGTTTTTACATTCTCTTGACACACTCTGGACAACAAATATATCTGCTAATGTTTCTAAGTTTAGAAAACCTTTTCACTAATTTACAGTATTTTATTTTCCAAGAAAGAACTTAAATACTTAGGGTTGAAATTTTGGCACAATTTTAAAAGAAGTGTAATTTAGAAAAGTAAGGCTTAAAGTTATTAGCAATGTCACCAATATCAGTATATTTTCATATGAAACTTGGAGCAGCTGTCATGTTTTCTCTATTAGCTTTGGATGATTAATACCATACCCAATGATAAAAAATCACCATAACTATGGAGATATATAAATGGAAAAAATAAAAACTTCATTTTTGCTGTTTAAAACTGTAAACATGCTCAAGATTTCAATTTTGTTTTATATATACGAATGACAGGAATTATTTACTCAGCATGCTTTCCATTTACAAGGCAATAATTCAAGATGCTTTACCTCCACATGTCTACTACATTTTCTCTGGCATTCATTTAATGGTCAGCTGCCTTGAAAATTCCAAGATTATTCTTTGACACTCACTGTCTACCTGTCTTTCAGTTGTAACATGCAATTTGGGAACAACTATGTGGTTTCACTGCTAATCCAAGCATACCAAAATCCATAACTGCTAAATAAATTAACAAAATCCTATGGTGTTTCAAAGGACAAGGTGTCTCTAATGTGTGTTCTAACTTATTTAAATTGGAAACATATTTTTATTATTGAATAGTTTGATTGATATTAATATTAATTGCAATGGACTTTATGTTTCTGATGCTTTTGTTGTGGTGGTTAGTGATGCTGTTAGATGTCATAGAATCTTCTTCAAAACACACACAATAGAATGAAACTCTGCATGGTCCTCCTTCATCCTCATAACTGTTCCTCTGCCTGTCATGAGGAATAAAATGGGCTTGATCCCACTGATGCAGTCACTGCATCAATCCATCTCATTAAAGGCCTTCTGATCTTTTTGCCACCCATCCACTTTACTGAACATGATGTCCTTCTCCAAAGACTGGTCTCTCGTTACAATATGCACAAGGTATGTAAGACAATGTATTGCTCTCCTTGACTCTAAGAAGCGTTCTGGCCATAATTCTTCCAATACAAACCAATCTGTCTCTTTAGCAGTCAATGGTACTTTCAATATTTTTGTCCATCACCATAGTTCCTAATCATCCGTTTTTCTATGGTCTTTCTGATTCAGTGTCAAAACTTTGCATAAATCATTTTATGGGGAGCTCATACAACACTTATCACAATCCATCATCCACCTATTGTGTGTCAATCATGTTTGTGCATTTATTGCCCTCATCATTCCCAAAACATTTTCAAACTTTGCTTTCTACTTGAGCCCTTGGTATCAGCTCGTCATTTTCCCCTTGCTCCCCACTTCCCCCTCCCTCATGAACCCTTGATAATTTATAAATTATTACGTTGTCATATCTTATATGACATCATGATAGAGAAAGTGTTCAATATCTCCCTTCACCCATCTTATGTAGATCCCTGTAATTAGTTCCCCCTTTCTACCCCATCTTCCTTCCACCCTCCTGGTGTCACTACTCTCAGTCCTGGTCCTGAAGGGATCGTCTTTCCTGGATTCCCTGTGTTTCTGGTTCCTATCTTTATCAGTGCACATCATCTGATCTAGCCAGATTTGTAAGGTAGAATGGGGTTCAGGGTAGTGGGGTATAGAAGGGAGGAAGCATCATCATTGCTACACTGTACACCGATGGGCTCCTCTAATCCCTGAGGCCCTTCTATAAGGGATGTCCAATTGCCTACAGATGGGTTTTGAGTCCCCAATCTGCACACTCCCTCATTCACAATGATGTGATTTTTTTTCCTTGATGCCTGATCCCTTTGAGAGCTTGTGGTCACATAGGCTGGCGTGTTTCTTCCACATGGGCCTTATTGCTTATCAGCATACATATTATGTAATTCAGAATACCAAGACTTGGGTCAGGGACACCTTAGTTCTCAAAGGGACATTGATGCTCTTCAAAGCTCAAGATTTCCTGTGCAGCAGGTCTACAAAATGCAAAGCATTTTCTGATCTCTTGATTCTGCTTCCATGAGCATTGATGGCAGAACCATATGAGACAAAATCTCTGACAAGTTCCACCTTTTCTCTATCATGATGCTAACTTTTGGCCCAGTAATGAGGATTTGGATGTTTTTTACACTGAGTTGCAATCCATCCTGAATGGAAAAATTCTTGATCTTCATCAGAAGTATTTACGGTTCTCCTCCTTTTTAAGAATCAAGGCTGTGTCACCAGCATTCTATAGGTTCTTATTAAGTCGTATTCAGTTCTCAGTGTTGTATGCTTCTTCTTATAATCCACCTTTTCTTATTAGTTTTTCAGGGTACAGACTGAACTGGTGTGTTATTCCAGAGAAACACATCCAGGGAGATTTACATATGAATAAGAAAAATTTTACATCAATGAGTAATTGTGTAAGGAGAAAGCATCCCATCCCAGTCCAAATCAGATCCATGTCTAATATTAGCTCATATGTCTGAGAACTGTCTGTAAATTCTTCTTAGGACTCACATAATACAAGCAGTGACACAGAGTGCAGGAAGATCATAGACCAGTGAGTGTAAAGTCTTGTGGTTCGTCTTGGTAGGAGCATCTCAGCTCTGGTGTGAGTCTCCAGGTGACTCCTCCAGCTACAGGGCTCTGGCTTTACCAGCGTAGCTCTATGTGGCTTGTCTTTAGGAATACAAAGCCAGGAGAGTGTGTCTCTGTCCACTAGAGACATATTTATTTCTGGGACACCTCCAAATGAGGTCATCAATCTGAGACCTGATTGACAGGCTAAACTGCACCCCTCACAAGTTGACAGAAGATTATGTGGCTGCCACAACACGTATGATGAGAAGACAAAGTGTTGATGCATGCTGTTTCTGATTTTACATTATGCAATATCTCATTGCATAAATGCCATTTTTGATCCATATACAAGTTTGTATAAGTTCCAAATAAAGTCATCTGGGATTCCATTTTCCCAAAATTATTGACACTTTACTATGGTCCACACAGTGAAATGCTTTTGCAGAGTCCACAAAACACAAGCGAACATGTTTTTGGTATCCTCTGCTTCCAGTCAAGATCCAACTAATATCAGTAAAGGCATCCTGTGTTCCATATCCTCTTATGAATCCAGCCCGAACTTCTGGCAGTTGTTTCTCAAGGTGCTGATGTCACAGTTCTTGGGTGGTCAGAAGCAAAATTTTATATGTGTGTGATATCAGTACCATCATATTATAGAGTGAGCCTTCTGTCCATCAATTTTCTTTGGGGTGGGCACAGATATGGAACTCTTCCAGTCAGTTGGTCTTGTAGTTGGCTTCAAAATTCCCTGACATCAACCTGTGAGTGCTCAGTGTTTCTTCGCTTTTCTGAAACATTTCAATTAGTATTGTGTCAATTCCGGATGTCTTTATTTTGACTAATGCATTTAGTGTAGTTTAAACTTCAAATGTTACATTCTGAAATGGTGGAATCTTGACTGGTTCATTTTGATGCAATGACTATTCTTTGTATCTTCATTTGATGCTTTCTATATCATTCTCGATTTTTTCTATATAAACTTTCAAATTTGTGATTTGGTGCTTACTTTTTTCACAATGTTAAGTATAATCTTCCCTTTGGGATGTCAAATTCTATATCTGTATTCAATTTGCTACAATATTTAGCTTTACACTCTCAACCTGTCCTTTGAAATTTTCTATAGAACTCCTTGACTTCATCATTTCTTTCATTTGCTTCAGACTCAAAGTATCGTTAATGACTTAAAAGCTACATACACAGTATGTGGTAGCTGTGATTAAGAATGTGCTGGATATGGGGATTGGTTCAGTATCTCCAATTGGGTTATAGCTACAGTACTAATCTACTAACCAAAAGGTTGGTGTTTGTGTCTCTAGGACAGTGATGTGATGGTATGATTCCATACATATTTCAGTTTATGAAGCTCATCAAAGTATTTCTATACATCCTTTGGCTCTGTTCTTACTCTGTCCAATATTATGATAATGAGTCGGGATTTATTAGATGGCATTGGATATGGTTAGTTAATAAAGTCAGAGTGAGGGATGATTTGTATCACATAAAACAGAAAGAATGAGTTATGAAGTAATTTGATGTTAATAACATAGAGACGTTTTGTATTTGCATCTGATGCAGCTGCCTTATTAACATTTTATCATTGATTTTATAGGCAAAATTGACTAAAATATGTGCCTGTTTTTAATGCATATTTTAAAATGTAAGCACAGGCACCAAAAACTTAGAAGAAAGCATGTTAATGAATACTATCTGTGGCAGTCATGTGCTTATGCTAATTTCATGATTGAGATGTAGGGGTAGAATCTAGCCTGTTAATCTGGAGATTGACATTGAGTAACCAATGAGGCCTCCGTGTGGGCATGGCTTTCTCCTGAGACTTCTGAGAAATCTCATTATATTTCCCTGATAGAGATAAAATGCTATCTCCCCAGTTGTTGGGAGTTAGTCTCAGAGACATTGAACTATGGGGAAGACAAGATGGCAGCATCTGAGAAGCTGAAGGAGCCAGAGGAGAAGCCACACACCCTTACCCTGATGGAACCAGACTTCTGAGGCTGGCAGAACCATGTGGAGAGCCCTGACAATGTTAAGTTGCCTCTACAACCACTGGATGCTGTTGATGGACCCTGAGCCCTGGAAGCGAGGAGCCATGGGGAGACCCCTGCCAGCACCAGGACTCTGCACCCACTGGCCTGTGACTTCATGAGTCGGAAGCAGATATTATAGACTGGTATTGGGCATATGGGCAAATATCAGACTTACGAATGGACTGGACTGGGTTGGAATGCTTTCTTAATGTCCTATTCCTCTTGTATATAAACGGTACCCTTATATCCGTATGTGTGTCTATGAGTTTGTTTCTCCAGTCTGCCTAGACTTTATGCATTGGAATTGACTTGACAGCAACTAACAACAGCATAACGTTGGGAGAAAAGGAAGAAATGAGTCTATAGTTATTACCAAAAATCCCCCCCCCCCAGAGGCCAAACATGTAGAAGACACTAACGGTTAAACAAACTCTTCCTAATGTGAATAGTAGAAGCCACTGGTCAATTCAGCAATCATGAACCGCACTTGGAGCACAATTGGAAACAGTATTCATATTGGATGCCATAAAAGAATAAAGAGGCTCTGGATTGGTTTAATTACACAAAGTGGTAAATAAATTGCTTGCAATAATTTTGCATGGCTCTACAAAATTCAAAATAATATATATTATAATAAAATATATAATATATAATAAATTATATATATATATATATTTCATTGCAAATGCCTCTGGAGAGGATTTTCTCTGGACGTAGCTGGCTCTCTATATTGACAAAATGATGCTATAAAATTTAGCTTCTTCCATGCTCATGGCTTAGTCCTGAATTATCTGACCTGTAGGTTACAGTACTAACAAAATTCATCTCAGTTTCTTTTCTTTTCTTTTTTACCAAATATACTTTATTCGGGCACACAAATATGTTTACTGAATTAATTTTTTTACCAAGCCAAGAAGAAAATTTCAGGATTTCCATACAAATAACTGACATATTTATATACGTAAAGTAACATTAATGACCATAGGAAATGAAAAATAAAAAATGATAGCAACAAAGAAAATCAAATGTTTATATGTATAGAGAGGAAAATATATATTTCTTAATAACTGAATAAAAAATATGAAAATTACAAAAAAGAACACATCAAAATAAATATTTGTGGACTGTAACTCAAGCAGTTCTTAGGCAAATATGCAAAACCATATCATTTACTAGTACTCAGAAGTGAATTTAGGAATAAATCCAAAACCAAACCCACTGTCATTGAGTTGATTCAGATTCATAGCGACCCTCAGTAGGGTTCCCAAGTCTGGAAATGTTTAAAGGAAACAACCTGATATTACTCCTATGGAATGAGAAATGTAATGAAATGAATAAGAATTCCATGTAGTAAAGAGTTAAACATATGAAGACTTTCCCATAAAGAAAGAAAAATTTAAATTTGGAATATTGTATGACTTTAATCACAGTGACTAGAATATTAAACAGTAGTTTAGACAATGAAAATTAATTTCAATTATAAAAAATTAAATGCAGTGAAGTGGCATATAATGGCAAGATATATTCTCCGAGTGAAAGGGCATTTAAAGTTAAAGTTAAATAAGAAAAGTAAATTTAAAAAATACAGATACATCAAAGTTAAAAATAATGACAATAAGAATTTAGAAGGAAAGGGAATACTATAAGTATCAAAATAATTGGAATTAGAATAGCATTACTGATCTAAAGGCAAATCTAAAAAAAGTAAATTTGAGATTTTAAATCAAATGTCTCACAAAAATCAAATATAAATGAACTAGAATCCCAAAATATTTAAAATATTTCAAATTCATGGACTAAATATATTGCACTTCATAGCCTATTCACCACTATGCTTGGCAGTATTGTTTCAACGACTGTGTCAATCCATCTTGTTGCTGGTCTCCCCCTGTATTGCTAGCCCTCCAGTAACGGAGCATGGTGTCCTTTGCAAAGCCACAAGCATATCCACAGAAAGTAAGGTGAATTTTGCCATATTTGTACTTCTAACACGTGTTCATATTTTCTGTCAGTCCATTATATTTCAATATTCTTCCTCAACACCACAATCCAAGAAATCAAATCTTCATCCATTTTCCTTATTCATTACTCAGTTTTTACATGCATATAAGATGATTGAAACTGCTCTGCTTGGTCACAGCCTCACATTAGTGGTCAGCATGACATATTTCTTTTTAAAATTTTAAGTAGATATGTGCAGATTTGTTCAGCACAATAGGTTACTTGATTTAATTAATGTTTCATAGTCATTGGAATAAACAGAAGTCAAATACAATTCTTGACTTCAATTTTTTCTTCCATTTGTCATGATGTTCATTGGTAGTGCAGTGGTGAAGATTTTTGTTTTCCTTATGCTAAGGTATTGTGTTAGACCATTTCAACTAGAGAAATAAATGCATTGACACTCAAAAATGTGAACAAGAAAGACTTATGTCAAGAAGAAATTATGGATCAATAAAATACCCCAGCCTAGTCCAGATCAAGTCCATAAGTTCGCTCATAGCCCATATGTCCAACACTCATCCATAAGTTCCTTTTTAGACTCATGGAGCACATGCATGGCACAAAATGCAAGATCATAGGCCAAGGTGTGGAAAGTCCTGTGTAGCCAATGGCAGTGGCCATGTCTCCAGGACTTTGGCTGATATCAGAGTGACTCTGTTTGGTTTCTCAACAGGAGGGTGCAGCAGAGAGTGACAGTGGCCTGCCTGTTCTGATGAAAGAATCAAGAGAGAGAGAGAGAGAGAGAGAGTTCCCAGAAGCCTTATGAGATGGCCATGCCCACAATGACGGATCATCAGGCTTGATTGATTGACAGGTCAGCCTCCAAGCCTCCATGCTTTTATCAAATTGATAGGAAATTGTATAACTCTTTAGTTATAACAGTTGTGTAATTGATAGTTACTACAGGTATGATTCATACTAAAGAGTGTTTTCTTGAACTTCATAAGTAAATGCTTCAATATTTTCTTCACTTTCAGCAAACAAGAGTGTGCTATCTGCAAGTCTTTAGGTAATGAGCCCTGATTACTTGTCTTCATATTGTCCATACTTCCGCTCATCATACAACTCTTGTAATTATGGTGAAAAGGTACAATTCTGACACATACTTATACTTATTTTCCAAATATATTCAGTCTGTATATTACTTTTATTAATAAAACTTGAACTATTTGAAGATGAATAAAATACCATTTATAGAAGAACAAGCAAAATTTCTATAATGCTAATTTTTCTTTCTTGCAAGTTATAATGTGAATTTTGGAAGTGGAAGAAAGATCAAGATTTACTTAGCTTTTGTATTTAATTTGGAGAATTAAAATGTAGAGATACCTTAAATATTTCCAGTATAGATTAAATGTTTGAGCTTTTATTCCATCTGTCATTGAACACAGAAAACTGAAAATAAACATGTTATGTCTAAATTTTAAAAAAAAGCATTGATTGTTCAGTGATGTAAAATGTATTTGGATGTAGCAGTCAGAGATTTTATTTTATATGAATGACTATCTTGTTTCTCTGAACTGCTTCAAAGCTTCTTTTCCTAAAGAAAAATGTATCTTGACATCATTTGGATAGTTTACTAACTTACTTTCTACTTGTTGATTCCATGTACCAATGCACAATATTATGGCACTAAATAAACCAATGCTAATCATTATTGTTAAGTGCCATCAAATTGTTTCAAATTTCTAGCACAGCAAAGCAATGCACTGTCTGGGCCTATACCATGCACAAGATTGCTATTATATTTAGATTCATTGTTGTAGCCCCTCTATAGGTTCATTTTGGTGAGGACCCTCCACTCTTGACTGGATTCCATTCACCATTTGTGATCATGTCCTGGTAATCATTTGTTTTAGGGTGGCAGCTTGTGTGATGCAGTGAAGTTGCATCTAGGTCATTGGTATTTCAAATGCCAGCAGGGTGAAGTAAAGTGAAGAGGTTTGATCAGAACTTTCAAAGTAAGAACTGGAAGAAGGACTTGGCTCCACACTTCAGAGGAAGGAGCTGCCAAAAGCCTTATGCATAGTATCAAAACCCAGTCATATACTGAAAGTTCAATGAATGGAAGCACATATTCAGAGATAGTGAAGGGGGCGGGTCCCTCTTGTTGGAAGATATTTGAAGAGTGACTGCGAAATAGCTGACTTCTTGGAGTGGAGTCTACCACGGGGCTGTGACTCTGGTAAAACTTGTAGAAGTGGAGCTTTCAGGACTTTCATTTACTGCTGGGGCAGATTCAAGTTAAGAAGAAATAACAGCAAAAATCAGCTAGTGATCAGATTTCTGATATGTGAAGTGTGCATCTAGGGGACACGGAAATGGTCAAACATGAAGTGGAACACATAGAGATAGCCTCAGAATTAGTGACCTGAAGTGCACAGGTGTTGATCATTTTGAATCAGAAAATCATGATGTACTATGCCTGGAATAACACAATCAAGAGGAATCGTATGGCATTCATTGAGGGGAAAAAAGGGTATTGCAAAATCAATAATGAAGTACAGTGCTGTCTGTAATAGGATTACATTTATACACATGCAGGGAAATCCAGTCAATACTATTAGTACTATAAGTACTTTATATCACTTGCTCAAGAAGACACTGTAACTGAGGGGCACTATACCCTGCAATGAGGTATTGCAGACATGGCTGAAAGGGTCTCCTGACAAAATGATCATTATATTCTGACCATTTAATCCTGATTTTTCATCTGTAAACTTCTCTAATGAAACTCTTCTTGTGCTCTCTGAGTCTTGGGTAGGCTTGACAACACATTATCCAAAGTGAGGAGAAACGTAGAGCTCCATGGGGCAAATGGTTGGTGTACGAATATGGCCGAGGAGCTTGCAGTGTGGAGGCATGGCTTATTCCTGCTTTATCAGAAGCGATCTTTAGCCGGTCACTCTTCTGCTTTCCCATGGTGAAATCAGAGCAGTTCCTACATGCCCTCCTCATCATTATTAATGTGCTTTATTTAATATTGTTTCTTAACACCATTGTCATAATGTAAAGTCGTGGATTCTCCCTTCTCCCTTATCAACCATGCAGGTTTTGCATGCACATAAGGTGGTGGTAAATCTCATGGTCCAGTGCGCCCTAGTTTTCAAAGTAGAATTTTAACCCTTTTAAGAGGTCTTGAGCAATAGATTTGTCTAATGTAATATATCTTATTTTTATGACTTCTTTTTCCATGGGTGTATATTGTAGATCCAGGTAAAATGGAATCTTTTACAACTTCCATCTTAAAATCTATTTAATGTGGTTGTTTATTATTCCACTATTATCTATGAATCCAAAAAGTAGTCTTGTGCACAGCTCTAATGTAAACTAGTACAAAATATTGAATTCTTCAATCAGACTCACAAAACAGAACTCTTTAACAAGCAGTTTAAAAGCTTACTAATCTTGATATTATACATGAAGCAGAGACAAAGCTGGTACATGTCTGTGTCATTCAGTCAAGATCATAGGGGACTTTATTTCCTCCTTGGACACAAGGTAATAGATGAGGTTATTATGTAAACTTATTTTCTTCACCTGTAAGGAAAAGTTTAATTTATGAAGCGTGTTTATTTTATACCTTAATGATTACAGGGTTTTTGTGACATTTCCCAGGATGTCATGCCTCATAAAATCATAGCTTCTAGGTTTGTTTACTATAAAAGTACAAAATTAAAGGTCAATCTACTAAGATAAATGCATAGATGCATCATTCTCTATCAAATATCAGTTCATTTACTGGAAGTTAGCAGTAATTTTACAAGGATATAAAACCAGGTCTCCATTCATCTTTTTGTGTGTATAGTGTATTGGGCTAGGTTTTTTAGAGGAGCAAACCTGTGATGCATATGAGTATATAATTTTTTAATTATATCAAAAAAAGACATGAATATCAAGTTAGCACCCTACCTAACCACAAAGGGCAAGCCCAGTGCACTTCAAGTCCATGGGTCACATGATAGCATGAAAGTCCCTCTTGGTCCACATTAATGCTAGTACTGGGAATCAGGTGTCCAGAAGATGAGTCAAGGGGCAGTTCAGTAATCAGGAATTGGGAAGACTCACATCAATGGAAGCAGAGTGGAATGAATACCCACTAAACAGGTAACATGGGAGGTCTCTCACAATTCCCAGCCCAAGTCCTAAATACAGGATCCAGGACAGCAGAAGTAGCTAAGAGAAGAGGATCTACCTCTCCATAGTGTCTATGTATGATGCGCAGCAGTTTCATGGAAGTACCTCACTGCTATACCACTGAGGATCCTAGCCAGCTACTTGAAACAGAACCTAACTATCACATGTGTGACCTCTGGGGATTGAGGGAAATTCGACTCCAGTCTTGTTCCTTAAGCACTCAACCACGTGCTACCACCCCGCACATGCTGAGTGCATTTTGGTTTCAGTATAACCCTAATTTGTAACTCAAAAAGCAACCCTTCAGAAATTTGCAGGAAAATAAATTTAGTCTGAAATTACTAAATCCAAATAATATGCTGCATGCATGGAAAGTCCAACATGTATTTCAAATAAACATAAATCATGAATAACAATATAAACACCTTCAAAATATTTACTGTTCAGAATTGAATAACAGAATTTAGTTCTATATTCTGCTGTAGTCTTATAGCTTGGATTCATTTTTAGCTTTCCAATTGGTTCTTTATTCCTCAAATATTCATAATGGAGTCCTTTTTTTACTCCACTGAGTCGACATATTCTTCTTATCACAAAATAAAGGTTCTTATATGTTTATCTCATTTCTGTACATTATGTATATTATTTTGAATTTAATATTCACTCATTAGTTAATGCTAAAAGATCTGTCTATATAGCATGGATCTATTTATTATCTATCAGAATTATCTTTTAAAAAAATTTATTTAGTGGTATGGTGGTTGTGTGCGGGACTGCAGCCCACAGGGCTGACAGTTCAAATCCAGCAGCAGCTCTCCAGGAGCAAGGCTGGGCTTCCTACCTCCACCAGGGTAGTGATGCCACAATAAATAAACTATCAGAATTATCTATAACATAAAATATAACACAGTATTTCAATCATAATTTTACTTTGTACTAATCATATGATATAATTATTTGAATCAATTTCAGTCATTCAAAGATATACTTAGCATTAAGTCACTCTGAAAACCACTACTTAACAACATAAAACCAATTTTTTGAGAGTTTTTTCCAAAGATAATCATACATGCACAAAATGTTGTTAATAGTGGGTGGTTTGAAAAGAACGAACCTTGTTTTCCAAACTATAGGCTATTATTTTGAAATACTCTACAAGGAATACTTATAGATTTTCCATAAGATTTTAATGCTGTCAGAAATTTGAAAAAATGGTATTAAAATATGCAACAAAGGGCTACTCTGTAATAATTTTTTTATTTAATTTTAGGATTCTGATATTACTTGGAATGTCATATTGCATGATTCAATATTTGAAGTTATTTCTAAAATTAGCTTTTATAGACCCCATTTAAAGAAAAATCAGAATTCTCGCCAATTCTAGTGACTTGAGTTCAAAATTACTCTGAGAGTTTTCATTTTTCTTGAGGAAAGGTTTGCTTAAGTCTAGTATGATTTAATGATTCCGCCCAAACAAATATGAAATAGCAGCTCAGATGCAGTTACTTAGTAAATATTGCTTATTATCTTAAAAACAAATTAATCTCAATGTGTTTGCCACTGAGACAGCAGAACTTTACTGTATGAGAGCCTTTCAAGTTGACACTGTGTATAAGAAAAGAATATTGCAATATTTGGTTTTAGTACTCATGATCTCTAACCATTAGAATGATGCAAAGCAAAAAAGCAGCATTAAGACCATGATTATAAAATGCTGAAAACAGTAGAGGCTTCATATCCCATTGGAGGAATTATTAGATGGTCCAGATAATGTCAAAAATGACATGGCACTTTCTTACAGAAAAGAAATAACATATGATTCAGCCATTGTACTACTAAGTGTATATATGTATACGTGTATATATATATATATATTTATGAGCTGTGACATTAACAAGTATACACACATCTTAGCATCATACACAGTAGCAAAAATATGAAAATAAACTTGGTGCCCATCATTGGATAACTAGATAAACAAACTAGGGTTAATGCACATACTAACATACTATGAAATATTAAAGAATAACAGCAAATATCTAAGAACACAAGATATTATTCTGAATGAAATTAGTTAGCTATAAAAGACAACTATTTTATGAAACTCTCCCACAGAATGTCAAGAAAGGATTTACACATAAAAAAGAAATATTCTTTGATGGTTATGATGGGAGAGAGGAAAGGAGGGTAAATCTCTAATTAGAGTCCAGACAGTTATTGCCTTGGAGGAAACATAAGGCAAGGTGCAATAGTTTGAAGGTCAGCACAGGTAACCAAGGTAAAGAAGACATTGGCAGGAACTTACTGTTAGAGGCAACAAAGGTAAATATTTTTACTTGGCCATGTTTTCCTTATCAGCAATATATATAGAATATATAGATAAAACAAGAATAGGAAGGTGAATAGGAGTACATCCATCTACCTATATAAAGAGTTGAGAGAAGTTCTTTGTGCATACGTGTCTATATATGTGTGTGTTGCAAATACATTCGTGAATACTAGAGTATACAATGTTATATATAAAATTGTATATGCACATATAATTAGCCATAATTCAACCCAAGCACTTTAAAAGAGTGAGTCACTGACTCACTGATACACTGAGGTGTATCATTTAGGAGAACCCCCAGGTCAGTTGTCCTAACAATCTGAGAAGACAATGTTCTACATGCTGAGTGAGTCAGTATTGGCTATGGTCTTAACAACACATGAACAGTGTAGCTATTAGTCTCTCCCATCCAGAAAAAGAAGAAGGATGACAATCAAAGACACCTGGAATGATTTGAGCTAAACAACTAACACACTATGCATACTCCTGTTACACAAAATTGGAACACAAACTAGACTTTGACTAATTTCCACTCCTGAAATTCTCTTTTTTCCCAAATCATTTTATTAGAACCTAATCCAGACGTCATACTACTCACTAATTCAATCCTATCCATAAGTATTGTACAATCCTATCACAATCATTTAAAAACTTTTTCATACCACTTGTATTCCTTAATATTAATTTTATATTACCACTATCTCTCCTACTATATGCCCCAGGAAAACTTATTCTAGTTATTGTCTCTCAAGATTTACCCAATCTCAGAACTATATAAAAATAAAACATAGAAAGATACATAACAGATACATAAAGATACATAACAGTAAGACATGCTACCAACAATAACAAAATATAATAGAGATATACCCCATTCTGAAAAACAAAACAGTAGAACCAGAAAATATTAAAAACCCAATCAACCTCAAAGTGCTTCAAAAGAAGAACAAATAACAAAGCTTTAACAATTCATATCACATTTATCATTTTAATCTACTGAAATCATCTCTCTGATAACCAGATTAATAACTGGTTTATTAAATTATTAAAATTAGACTAGATCATTCCCCTTTTATGGTCTGAGGGGTATCATGGGAGGCTTAGTCCATGTGTGGATCCTGTAAATGTATTTTGGACCCCCATTTTCTTCCATAGAATTTTTGAAATCAGAATTTTACTATTAAAATTTTACTATTAAAACTATTCCCTCCAAAGGAAAAAAAAAAACATTCCCTCCTTCAGATATGTATGATATAATTTTTCCCAGTCCTGGGATCACAGATGTTGGAGGGCTTCTTCCTTGTGTGCTTAGTTGACTTATTTTGTTTCTTTTTTGCAAATAGACCAGAAAACTCCCACTCCCTATTCTTTCTCATAGCAGAGCATGATCCAATTACTTCATTACACTTCACGATAGCACCCATATCTTCCATGTGTCCTTCATTAGGGATCATTGTGAACAGGACCATGTTGTAGGAACTAATTGTGAGTAAGGTTATCTGCAAACCCAAAATCCATGCCTGCATGTTTTCTATCTGCCACTGACATACCTTAAAGACGGACACCTTTCGATGATATGGATCATCTCCCTAAAGTCTATGGTCCTTCTGTTATAGTATCATTGATCTACCCTTGGTAAGATATTTAAAACATGAGAAAAGGAAATTAAACATGTATGGGTGTGGGTTGAATCTGGCAGCCCCCTGGACCAGGCAGTCCCTTACACATCTTTGCACCAGCCTCACAATAAGGAGATGAACAACTTGCTGAGCTTTGTAACCCCTGCCTCTGGCATCTCACAGAGCTGATCTCCCGGGGTAGGGCACAGAACTTCCCCTCTAATATTCTGGGAAACAAGTTTAAAAAGAGAGATGATTTGCTCACAGGTCACCTCCTAACCAGAAACTTGCAAATGCAGCACAAGAAACTTCCCATTTCTTTCATCAGCCCTCATGCCTGTAGTTCAAACCCTATGTATATATCCCACTGCTCCAAACTCTATGTTTATAGCCCATACCTGGCATGGTTTCCCTGGCCTGACTCTCAGGCCTTGGGACTGTCCAGGAGCTCAAGATGCTCCTGTCTCTCTCTGCTGTCCCTTCCCTTCCCCAAAGTCCTTCATTACCTCCAATAAAGCCTATATATTTGCTCTTCATCCATAACTGAGGTGTGTCTCATCTCAGTGGTTGCATCTCAACATCTCAAAGCAAGTGCAGTTTAACTAAAAATCTAAATACATGGATTACTGACTTCAAATTAAGTCCTTACTTGACTAGATGCTATTTATACAGATAATGGGAGTTGATTTTCAAGTAAACCTTAAAATAAGACTCAAAACAATGTCAACACAAATCTCCCAGAATAATATATATCTCAATGAATCAAGTAGGACCTTGGAATAGTAAGTAAATGTTAACACACCTGCCTACAGATGAACTTTGTATAGCTGCCATCTGCTTCTTCACATTCCATCTGAAGGATCGCAATAAGAGATTCTGGATAGAGAGGGTAACACATCAAATACATACATACATACATACATACATACATACATACATACACACACATACACACACATATGACTTGTATATATATATCAAATTGTGTATATATGTATATATATAGTCTTCCTATTCTAATTGATGCAATTTGAAGTCTTTAGACTGTGACCCTTAGATATCTTTTCACCTTGAAGTCAATTTAGTTGACCTATCTGAAATTTCAGTCAAACAATTGACCAGCCTATAACCAGGGAGATACATACTCATTTAGGCAACCAATCCAACAATAATGTTCATGAAGCAGGGAGGGATAGCAAGGAAAAACTAATGAAAGTAAAGAATACAAAAATAAAAAGTAGAAAGAATGTTTTCACATGGTGGGGATTCCAGTTAATGTCACAAATCAAAACATTTAGAAATTGCTTTATAGAAAATCAATTTGTCCTCCAAAATTTCACCCAAACCACAAAAAAAATGAAAACAGTTCAATTATATATTTCATATTTTCTTTTAAAATCGACCAATTACTTGTCAGTTATTACTTAGGTAATGGTTACTATAGATAAAAAAAAAAAAACTACCTACATGAATTCCATAACCACTTGAAACTCTGCACATGATATCTAAGAAAACTTTTAGTATATTTGTAGTACAACAACCATTGTGAGGAATGTGGGAACCACTCAAAAATATCAGTCACCCTCAGGAAAATTTGAACAGCTCTGAATATTGCTAAAAATTTCTACTTGCATTACTAGCTAACATTAATGAGACCTTTCACTATCAATTTCACAGACTGCCAAGAATTCCTGCCTCTAGGAGGACTTGACAGCTGATGGAGATGCATTTGGTCGGCCTAGCCATTGAGAGTCTGCATAAGGAAATAATCCTGTCAAGTATGTCCACATCTGCTGAAAGGCATTGCTGTCAAGAACAGCCTTAGGACAAAGCTGAGCCTACGTCCTCACTTTTAGGGGCAAGGGACTAGTATGTGAAGATTTT
>PVJH01032793.1:0-22276 GCA_004026705.1 Nesogale talazaci | reverse complement strand
TGCTCCTTAACGACAGGTGGGTTTTTTTTTGTGTGTGTGTTGCTAAGTAAGGTGTACCTTCAGGTCCAAGCCGAGTTTACTCAAGTTCATTTCCATGCGATGCTACACCCCCCCCCCCTTTCCATTTATCTAAGAATCAGAACCCTGGGCTGCGTTTGTTTTTCTGTGGCATTATCAGATGGTTCCATACAAGGGCTGCTTTTCTTTGGTTCAGGGCTGTGACCTCTGGATGTTTTCCCCAGCCGGGCTTTCTCCGGGAAGGTGGTTTTTCCAGGTCAGTGGTGGGCACGTTCTAAGAAGGTTTCCCCCAAAGCGGCATTGCGGATGTCTTCGTTATGATTTCCCAATGAGCGCTCCAGCTCCATCCCCTCCAGCAACCCTCAGGAAGGCTCTCCTCACCCACTGCTCTTCTCCTGCGGCTGTCACATCAGGGGCCTTCAGGGGCAGTCCAGTTGCAGTGTATGTGTGTGGGTGCCGCTCTGAGTGCCAGTGGTCTGCCTGGGCTCTCTGCTGTGTTGGGGGTGGGGATGGCAAAGCACTGCGAACAGCACCCACCCCGCCCTCTCTGTGTCTGACCTGCCCGTCGGCCCCACTGCATCCTCTCACATCGAGCCATGCGGAGGGGTGGGAGTATGGGTGGCTCTGCTAAGTTTTCTGGCTCGCATAGTGAGGCCCTATGATGATGCGCCTAGTCCATCATCAAGAGCCCAGACCACGGAGTGAATGTTGAGTCCTGCGAAGCGTGACCATTTCTGACTCAGAAAAACAGACGTTTCTTAGGTTTTAATCTAACAAGCAATTGAAAGTTTGGAACATCCAGTACCACCGTGTGACACTGTTAGAAGTCAAATGCAGGCAGAGAACAGAGCAATGTGTGTCATATAATGGGTGATCAGCACAAAACAGCTTTGCACAGTGACCTTTGACTGGACTGGCATGCCTTCCCACCCTTCTATGAATTGTAAACAATTGCTTTTTCAGTGAAGATAGGCAGGGCATTTGGTTTCCATTCAAAGATTCCTGCGCACTCTTCATTGGCCTTCATCCCATTACCCCTTGTGGGGACCTTCCTGCTCGCTGTTTTGTTGGCGTTGTTTCTGCTCCATGACCTTGCCCCTTGGTCCTGCCCTGTCTTTTTTTGGAAAATGATTTTGACTGTACTCAAAATGCTTTTTAATAATAATAAAAAATTAGCCAAGCTTACCGTATTAGGGGATCTCACAGAATTCTGAATTTTCAGCAAACATTGAGCGATCTTGCAGTGCATACTCCAAGAGCTGATGATTGCTAAACCACCCCCCTCCCCACCCCTGACTTCTGCACGGACCCACTCATCAGGGACTGGCCCTAGGGTGAGCTCGGCTTTGAGGTTGAGCACGTGGTGTCAACAGAACTCCGAGTAAGGTGGGTAAGGAGGCCCAGGGAGAGATCCTCGGCAGAACCAAAGCCTTTCGAGGTTCTGTTCTACACAGAAACACCAGCCTTCACTCCTCAAACGCAGGCCTGATTCATTTTGGGACCATTCTCAGAGGGGGAGGACCTGGGCCAAAAAGCCACCAAACTCCCTGCCATCAGGAATCGATTCCTACCCAGGTGGCCAGGTTTCCGAAATGAGCTCTTTGTCCAGTGAAAGCCTCCTCTCCCTCCCTCGGAGCATCTGGTGGTTTCTGGACGTCTATCCTCCAGGGAACTGCCTAACACATGGTAGTGGCCTAGTGACTTTTGGTGGATGACGAATGAACATGCAAACATCTTACGTGCTGCTTTCTCTTTGTGGTTCGGTTCTTCCTAATGGCTCTTAAGCACGGTCTTTCTCAATTAACGGTCAGGTAGTGACAGTTTGAGAAGGACTCCTGCCTCCTGTCCTGGCAGCATAACGGAGTTCAGGCTACAGGAGGGCTGTTATGTTGCCCTGTGCCATCCACGAATTTGAACCCTTCCTGACCCCATGGGACAGAGTAGAACTGCATCATGGGGGTTTCTGGGCTGTAATTTAGGAGAGAAGGTCTCTAGTTCTTGCTCCTACAGAGCAGCTGGGTGGGTTTGAACCCCTGACCTTGTGGCTAACAGCCAGGTGCGCCACTCTTGCATTTGCAGGGTCATAGAATGGAGGGGGGCGGGGCAGAAGTCACTGACAACTCCAGATAAAGATGGTTGCTATCCTTCAACACAGTAATTGAGCTTGAGGTTTCCGGCAGGACCAGAAGCCAATCTGGTCTTACCTATTCCTTGTTACCGCTCAAGTTACTGCAGAGATATTTTTACCCTAATATTAAATGCCCAGAATGATCTGTAGCGGGGGTCCTAAGAGTAGGGACATTGATCACTCTGTCCAGCCTGTAATTGATGCTCAGTTGTGGTCTTCACAATAGAGCTTCTGAAGTCCTTCATGTCAGCTAGTGTCTTAGAGATGTAGTGACCGCCAACGTTTTGATGCAAAGTTGCATTTCCCTCAAGCGTTTCTCTGGGTAACCAGTTCAGGTATGCAGCTCTTTGGCGACTTACTTTAATAATGCCAGCAGCGGGGCCAGTATATAGCACCAATGAAACATGCAACATTCCTCTACTTTAAAAAAAAAACATTTTATCAAGGGCTCCTACAGCTCTTATCACAATCCATCCATCCATTGTGTCAAGCACATTTGTACATTTGTTGCCATCATCATTCTCAAATTTGCTTTCTACTTGAGCCCTTGTATCAGCTCTTTTTTTCCCTTTCCCTCCCCACTCTCTCCTCCCTAGTGAACCCTTGATAATTTATAAATAATTATTTTGTCATGTCTTACATTGTCTGATGTCTCTCTGCACCCACTTTTCTGTTGTCCGTCTCCCAGGGAGGGGGTTCTATGTAGATTGTTGTAATCTGTTTCCCCTTTCTACCTCACTTTCCCTTCATCCTCCTGGTATCCCCACTCTTACCATTGGTCCTGAAGGGTTGATTTGCCCTGGATTCCCTGTGTTTCCAGTTCCTGTGTGTACCAGTGTGCATCCTCTGGGCTAGCTGGATTTGTAATGTAGAATTGGAATCGTGATAGTCTGGGGTGGGGGTAGGGGGAAGCATTAAAGAACTAGAGGGAAATTGTATGTTATATCATTGCTACACTGCACCCTGACTGGCTCATCTCCTTCCCGCCGCCCTTCTGTAAGGGGATGCTCAGTTGCCTACAGATGGGCTTTGGGTCCCCACTCCACACTCCCCCCTCATTCACAATGATAAGACTTTTTCGCTCTTTGATGCCTGAGACCTGATCCCTGCAACACCCCGCGATCACACAGGTTGGTGTGCTTCTTCCATGCGATTGCTCTAGTTCTTTAATGCTTCTTCTACGCTGCCCCCCACTGTCATGACTCGAGTTCTACCTTACAAATCCGGCTCGACCAGAGCATGTGCACTGGTACAAATAAGAACTTTCGACACATGGAATCCAGGATAGATAATCCCCTCAGGTACAATAAGGGGAGTACCAATGCCGTGAGGGTAGGTAGGGGAAGGTAGGGGTTAAAGGAATAGAAAAGGGGAACTGATCGCAATGATCCATGAATTACCCCCTACCTCCACCCCCCCAGGTGACAGAGAGAAACCTGCATGAAGGGAGACAGTGGATGATGTAAGATATGACAATAATAATTTATAACTTATGAAGGGCTTAGGAAGGAGGGAAGGTGGGGGAGGGAGGGATAAACGAGGAGTTGATACCAAGGGCTCAAGTGGAAAGAAAATGTTTTGAAAAGGATGATGGCAACATATGTACAAATAAATGTGCTTGACACGATGGATGGATTGTGACAAGAGCTATAAGAGCCCCAGGTAAAATGATTTATTAGAATTAAAAAAATAAGTCATGCCAGCAGCGGTAAAAAGGGGGAAATGGGAAGCAATGGGTTAATGTGGGGAGAAGCCTCATTCTGAAATGAACTAGAACACTCCCTGGCCTCTGGTTGCCACTGGCATAATGAGTACCTGGCATTCAGGAGTAGCTGACCTGAGTCTGGGATCATTTACCAGCAGTGGGTTGAACTCCGTGGATGTTTCAGCGCCATCTCCTCTTAGCTTGTGCGTGCAGGCTTTGATCCTACAGAGTGATTTATTTCACTTGAAATACAGATCAGGAATAAAATGAGAAAAGTCTGAAATGTTAAGAGTGTCTTATTGCAAAAGCAGAGCATGATATTTCCTTGAAAATATACTGCCAAATGTTAATTATTTATATGTGGCCATTACAAGGGGTTCCAATGAAATCCCAGGCTCTGTGCACACGTTTGTTTCTATTGCTGCTATTATTTCACATCGGTCATCTTCAATTTGAGGGCACCCTATTGGCATAGTGGTCATGCTAATCGCACAGTCAGCAGTTCGAAACAGCAGCTGTTCTTGGAGAGAAAGGCAAGGCTCTCGATTCCCAGGAAAAGTCAGCAGTCCCTGAAGCCCACAGGGCAGACGTGCTCTGTCAGAGAGGGCACCTCTGCGTCTGAGTCAACTCCTTGGCCCTGAGGGACACATCTTGTTTTTAGCTTCCTCTTAATCAGCAAGGGGCAAAAAAAAATTCTTCATACAAGACTGTCTTCATATTAAATGCCTTGTAGAATCCAGCAGTTAGGCTGCTTGTTTTTTTTCTTTCAAAGGATGGCCTTAACACTCATCTTGGGAAGCATGACCTTGTGCCACAGGTTTTGAACTTTTGAGGGTGCCTCACAGTAAAACGTGTGTGTTACCTCAGCTTGAGTCTAACTGAAGCAAAAGCTCCATAAAGCTATCCTCACCCTTCCTATAGAAAATGCATTCTGGCCTTCTCCTCTAATTTGTTTTCCATTCTGTTCTAGTTATCCCATTCCATTCCGTTCTGTTCTGTTCTTTTTATTTCCATCCTCATGAAAACAAAACAAAACAAAATGCTGACTTCTCTACTCACGACCATAGTAAATTGTGACAGGCAATTGGAAAAACCCCGAACATAGTGAAAAGAATAGCAGACAAGGTTGATAAGAGTGCCCCGTGTTCTGACCCCGAGCTTGACAGTGCCTTTGTTGTATGACTTTGAAAACAGCAACCCATTTTTGGTTCACAAGACTGTTTCTTCATTCCTAAATCGAGGATTTGGACTCGTGGTCTTCAATATGCTGTATACTTCTAGGCCAGTGGTTCTCAACCTTCCTAGTGCCATGATCCTGTAATACAGTTCCTCATGTTGTGGTGACCCCCAACCATAAGATTATTTTTATTGCTACTTCATCACTGTAATTTTGCTACTGCTATGAATATCGGGCGACCCCTGTGAAAGGGTTGTTTGACCCACCAAGGGTGGAGAACTGCTGCGCCAGGCATTGTTCTTGACCTCTCTTGCAGGTGCAGGAGATCTTAGGTTTGGTGTACAGTCTCCCAATTGAATTGCTAAATTCATTCAAGTCTGACAGTCAACTCAGATTGAGACTTCGTATGTGTTCTGTCTCGAGCTGCCCTGACATAGTGGATCAAGAGCTGAACTGCTAACCTCAAGGCCATGGGTTTAAAACCACTTGTTGCTCCGTGAGAGAAAGATGAAGGATCTCTACTCTCATCCAGTGGTACAGCCTTGGAAACCCCACTGGCGCAGTGCTGTTGCCGAGTTTGTATGCGTCAGAATGGACTACTCTCTTGGCAGTGGGTTTGATTTTTTTCTTCCTTAGGAGGGCATTAAGGAGGGGCGTGGGGTGCACATTTGAGAAGAGAGTTGCAGCCAGTGGCGCCGAGATTGGTTTCCTCTCAGCAGCCAGTCGGTGAGCTGGTCGACTTCTCTGTGGGGCACCCAGCCCGGCTCTCATCAGCTCCTTGTCACTTGCTCTGCGGCTCTCTTCAGGGACGGTCTCTTGTTCTGGAAGCCTCTGCTGGAAAGTGCACTTTGTGGTCGGCAGGGCGCTTTGTGGTGGTTGGCTCTGGTATCTGGCACATTCTGGATTGGAACCAACGTGCTATGGTCGGCAAGGTCAGTCAGGCCAGGCTGGTGGGACTTAGAGTAACCGCTGATGGAAGGAGCGGCGGGATTTGGGGGCCGAGCTCCTTTAAGACAGCCTCAGACGGTAGCACCGTCTCCCTGAACCGAGCAGTCAAGATGCTCGCTGAAACTGTCCCTCGAAGCCATAGGTTTCCACATTTATTTGACCTACTTCCCCATTTTTCAGAAGAAAAAAGATGAGCATCCACTGCAAGGCCCCCCTCCCCTGCATTTAAATAGTTTTGTACTGTAGCCCATGCTCCAGGATAATAAAGTGCAGATACCTGTTCGCACCCCGCCGCCCCGCCAGATTGTTCCAGTGTTCCCCACGGGGCCATCTCGCCTGCCTTGGGAAACACTGCAGTAAGTTGTGTTCTGCTGGATCATGTGTGGTAGCAGAAGAGGCCCTGGTGGTAGAGTGGTTACGTGTTGGTCTGCCATGTACGTCCGGTTGTCTAGAGAAACAGATCCAGAGACACCCAGAGAGCTTTATATCAAAAGAGCGATTGTCTATTGAGAAAACATCCTGTCCTGTCCTGTTCAAGTCCATAAGTCTGATATTATCCCATATGTCTGATATTAGCCCCTGAATTACTCTTCAGACTCATCGTGCACATGCAACGATGCCAAATGCCACAGGCCGGGGCTGGGAAGTCTGGCGGGTCCCGTGGTGATGGGAGCATCTCTAGGGCTTTTGCTGTCATGTGGCATGTCCCTAGAAAGGTGAGGCAGAGAGAGTGGCCTTGCCTTTTCTGAAGGCGGAGATCCAAGAGAGAAGAAGTCCCCAGAATCCTCAGGAGAAGGCCACACCCACACAAAGGGATCATCAGACCGTGTGACCTGACTGAGAGGCTAAACTCCCCCCTTTCATTCTTTTATCAAGTTGCCATGAAATTGTGTAATTCCCACAGATGGGCCTTGATCTCCTCGCCCTCCAGTCCAGCTGCCACCTGGTCAAACTCTGCCCACACGTTCCTATGGAGGCCTAGTTGGCACAATGAACCTCACTCTCAACAGCTGCTCATCACAACGTCAGCGGTTCCAATCCAGCAGCCACTTCGTGGGAGGAAGACAGGGCTTTCTCCTCTGAGTCTGGGAAGCCCACAGCGGCAGTTCTACCCTGTCCTGTAGGTCACTTTTAGTTGGAGTGGACTTGACGGCGGTGCTAGGACAGCAGGTAGCATCATCCTAGCAAGGGTGGAAGGAGTGAGAAAGGGAGAGTCATGTTCTGCTTCGTGGGAGGTAGCAGAAAGTCTGGGTCTCTGAGCCTAGCAAACTCGACTCCCATTCTGCCGTGGGTCCTGATGAGCTGCACGCTCTTGGCCATGCAGTTTTCCCAGTCTTGATTGTCTCCCAGATAAAATGAGAATAGCTAAAAGTAAGGAAACGCGGGCTTCTTGTCACTAAGAAGCATATCAATCAGACCTGCATGCATCTGGTGCCTGCCCTCCGCCGTAGTAGATGGATGGTCCTCAAATCCACTGCCCCAGAGCCAGTTCTGACCCATCAGATCTCTATCCCATAGGACGCAGGCCCCCTCCCCCCTCCTGTGAAGGCATCTCTTAGGCAAATTCTGAAAACATCACTCTAGTCACAGCAATCTACCACTGCGAAAGAGCCAATGACAGAAACGGCCTGCTCTCAGGATGGTGCGAAAGGGGCTCGAGGTGACCATCTACCTGTCTCCTTAAAGTCCACAGACTTCACATGGACCTCACGGGACAGGATAGAGCTGGCCCTGTGTTTCCCTGAGAGTCCACGTCTTCATGGGAACAGAGCAGCACGTTTTCCCCAGTGAGCGGCTGGCGGGTTCAAACTGCTAACCTTGTGGGTGGCAGCCCATGTCGTAATCCCCTACACCAGCCAGGCTTCTCGGGTGGACAGTGAGTGTGGGCTCTCTTCTCTTTTGAATGCAGGGTGGCCGTTCCTGGAGTGGGAGTGCTGGATGCTGGAGACTGGTGTTGGGAGCATGAGGGAATCTGCCAGGGAGCTTGCCAAGTCGGAGGCAGGGGGAGGAGGTGTCAGGGCTGATGGTGAGAACACAGGACAGAAAAAGGAGAGCCCCAGCCCTAAGACAGTGCATGGGGACTTCGTTAAGGTGGGGAGGCCTTGAGGGAAGACTCTCCCTTACTGTCTGAAGACCTCTCCCCTTCTCACCTTTGGATGGCTCATCTGGGGAGTGGCTCTCAAAGCGAAACTTTCAGGAGAAAGGTCCCCACTCACTCCTGGCTGGGTTATGCACGGTACCGAGAGTAGGTCGTTTCTTTTCATGGCCCGTCTTGCAGCGGCAGAAAAGCAGAACAGAGGTGCTTCAACCATCTCTCAGCCCCATGGAATATCAATGCCATTCAGGGCTCTTTGTCCTCTGCCACAGATCATCTGGCGGCCCACTTGCTCTGATAACATGTGGGCTGTGACATGGTGGCGTCTCCAAGGAGTTGGAGCGTATTAGCGAACGATCATGAAATCCCAGGAAAAGGAAATTTGTCTGAATGCCGAGAGCTTTTGTAACGATGCCCTTGCATCATTCTGCTTGGCATCCGGGAGAGCTGAGATTTCAACATGAGAAGACCAGGCTTGAAGCCTGTATGATTTTCTTCCTCCTCCTCTTGTGCAGCCGGCTACGAAGGAATGAAGCCCAAGGACTGCTCACAGCGGATGGGGCTGGAGAGGCTTGCTTGTACAGAGTGGGAGGAAAACCTCCTTTAGAAAGTATGAGGACCCGAGGGCAGTGATGAGGCGCCCTGCTGGCATAGTGGGTTACATGCTAGGCTGCTTACTGCAAGGTCAGCAGTTCTAACCCGCCAGCATCTCTGTTGGAGAAAGACGAGGCATCCTGCTTCTGTGACGATTTGCAACCTCTGAAGTCATAGGAGCAGTTTTGTTCTGCTCTGTCGCATCCTGTGAGTCAGAATCGGCCGGATAGTCATGAGCTGTTCGCTTGCTTGGGTGTGAGGACGGTGATCGATTTCTTGCAGGGTTGTGTGTAGGTGCTGTGCCCCTTGCTCCTCTGTTCGCAGACCCGCCGCTCTCCCCGGCGCTCTTGCGAGCAGGGGTGACCTCACCGTACTGCATGGGGTTCTGCTGATGGGAGTCACTTCCCTGGCCTGCCATCCTTGGGAGGGCAGATGCCGTCTTTGTGCCCTCCAGAAAAATCCAGCTGTGTTCCCTTATCCCCCGCCAGCCCCTCGCTTGCGACTTCAGAAAGCTTTTTTTTCAAAAAGGTGTCAAATGGTAGCAATCGGAATAGCTCGAAGGCTTTAAAAATAGACGTTGGTTTTATGAAAAGGCTAACCAGGTAGAAAGCGGACAGCATGCGATTTGCTCACTGACAGCGGCTGTTATTTCTTTGCAGGCAGTGGAGCTACCGCCGTGGTTCAGGCTGCGCTATGCAAACCCAGGCAAGAACGTGTAGCAATAAAGCGGATCAACTTGGAAAAGTGCCAGACCAGTATGGACGAACTCTTAGTAAGTACCACGAAGGCTTGCCCGCTGGCTGCTTTTCTAACGGGCGTGTGCACAGGGGCCGGAGCAGCAGGAGAGTGGAGCTCAGTGGCCTCTTGGTGTTGCCTCTCATCGTGACCCCTGCCCTTCCTGGAGAGCAGCGCTTTCTGCTTCCCCTTCGTTTGGGTGATGATGCCTTGTCAATGCATTAATACTGTGTGACGCGTAATTCCCTCAGGTGCAGATGATCTTAGAACGGGCACTCTCATTTTATAAGACAAGGGTGCAGATTCCTTTAGGTGTAGCGGGGTCATGTGATGAGTGAGTCCAGGGTTCCATGGCGGGGGGGCCATGGTGACAGACACAGACGTGGCTCTCCAAACTGTTTCTTGGTCACGTTGGCTTTCATACATCACACGGTCACAGGGAATTTTTAATTTGTCATAACAGCTCCAGGGTAGCCTGCATCCTGCTAACAGGAGGAGAATTTGTTTTTCACACGCGGCCACTTGTAGGTCTAAGTGAGGTACGCATGCTGCATCGGTGTAAGAAGTTAGGGCCTGTCGGCGGGGCGGTGGCCCGAGTAGCATCATCACTGGGAGGACTAAGATGCGCCCGACCCGAGCTGTGGCCTTTGGAGTAGCCTCCTGTGCATGGTGAAGCTGGGCAATGAGCCGGAAGATGATGGAAGAAGAATTGATGCCTGTGCGTTACGATGTCGGCGAAGAAGACTGACTGGTACCACTTGCTGCCAGGAGAACGAGCAGTTCTGATTTGGAAGCAGCATAGTCCGAATACCCCCCAGGAACCGGGACTGCCGCAAATCCTTTGGGCATGTTTTCAGGAGGGGGCAGATCTCTGGCGAAAGGCTGCATTCCGGAAAGTAGAGGATCAGTGAAGAACTGGGAGACCCTCAACCGGATGGATCGACAAGGTGACTGCAACCACGGGCCAGAGTAGTAGCAATGCTCTTGACGATGTTGCAGGAGTGGGCGCTGGATTTGTTGTTCAAAACGGAGTTATAACCTAACGACATCAGCAACAACAACAACAACAACAAGCCTCTGTAATTGGGGCTTGTTGGTTTGGACCTGACTGTAGTAACCATGGTTGAAGGAACATTTGTTTCGGGCTTAACCGATTCATTATTAAGCGAACAGCTTGCAAATGGTTATTAGTTGCCCAGCAAACTGTGAGCGGTGTGAGAGTTTAATCTCATAAATATAGTTGTTGTTCCGCCTGCCAATTTTCTCTTCTCCCCTTTGCCATTTCCAGGAGGAGAACAGAACACTGCAGGGGAAGAGTTAACTGATTGGTTCCCCCAACACTAATCCCCGTGCAAATATTAGTCCAATAGGCTCTGTGCAAGCTACAAAGTATCCTGGCCCTTGGCTCCGAATGAAGAAGCTTTTTGTTATGTTCTACATTGGGAATGGAATGCCATTAACAAGAGCTTTTTGTCTTTCCTCAGAATATAGCTTTTATTTCAGGCTTAATTACAGTACACTATAGTATAAATTAAGTACAAGGATAAAGCGGTACTTTTCCGGATCTGTGTGGCCTCACATCTTGAACTAGGCCACGCAAGGCATAGATTTCCCTGGGATAGAAGCCGTGCCTGCCCAATCAGACTTAGACTGAGGCCAGGGCTTCCACAATCGAATGTTTATTTTGGAAATTTGCATAAGGTGAAAGGCTGGCCCCGCCCCCAGCATTTCATTTGTGCATTGTCCCTACTGCCGTGACTGTTCAATGCCATCCGTGTGTGGTTTGTGCTATCCGTAGCCAATGAAACCCCGCCTTTGCCATGCTACCAGCCTTCAAGGTCACTTTCTTTGAGTGCAAAGCAAATGGGAACAGTTGGGGGGAGCTGGGTCCAGCTTCTGCTGCCATCAATTTTTTAACTCATGCCTCTGTGGCACTCTGCCTGGAAGTTGAGTCTACAATCCCTTTGTTGTTGACCAGTTGCGAACCTGTCGCGACCCCACCTGACAAGGATAGAACTGCTTCACTCCTCAGGGTGTTTCTTTTCAGGCTACCATCTTTCTGGGAGCAGATAGATCCCCAGGAGTCCCTGGCCCTGGGAACATCCGGTGGACAAGCTTTCTTTCTGTCCGCAGCTGCACCCCTCACCACAGCAGTGCCGAGTGCATATTGCTGTGATGGAAAATTGAGCGTGTGCATTTAAACTCAGGCACTGTTGGCAATATTTCTCATGATTTGCACATGATCCTTATGTGGGACCACTTTTCGTGATCTCAGGGTCATCTTTCTTCTCCCTGTAGAATTCATTCTCGCTGCCGCCTGATCAGCAGTTCTAAAGCCAATGTCCAGAGCCCATCTTTGGCTCCTGCTCTGGTCTCTGGGCTCCGTGGTGAACTTAGTTGCCCAAGCATCCGTGCTTCGCCTCTACCGGACTCTACACCAGCCAGCCAGTGCCTTGTCGGGTGTGGTGTGAGGCCTGGGGTGGAGGCCGTAGGGAGACCATCGCTCCAGCACCCTGCTCCCCGTCTCCCTAGCCCCGGTGTGCACAGCAATGCTCTTTGGAGTGGCAGGCAGAGGAGTGGTGCTTTTCTGGCTTGGTGCCTGGCTCCATTAATCTTAGATCTTGGGATTTATGAGTTTGCCTATTAACAGTTGCTTTATTTCTCTCATCTTTTTTTTTTAAACTGTCTTCTCCCCCTTCATGCTCGTGCAGTGCTAATAGAGTGTCGTGTATATGTATAATTCTTTCTTTTTCATTTAGAAAGGTATGTTAACTTATACCTTTCACCTTCTTTGACATTCCCTGCACTTTGGACCTTTTGGGGGGACTTTGTGCTTGGGGAGAGGCTGTGTTATTTTGGATTCTGTAGGATGTAGTAATCCCGGGCCCTTTCACAGTTTAGGCTGCCCGAGATTCGCCCCCCCCCCCACCTTTGCCGCTGGTGATACGGGGCGCTCTAATCCTCTCTACTGTTCATACTGCTGTTGCTTGCACTTTGATTATTTGTCAGGGCTCGCATTTGGGCAGTGTTTGGACATCCGGCATCCTCATGATCCCTTAATTCCGTGTGTGCGTATTATGCACATGCCATCACCCCGCATCATCTCACTCACCCACCAACTGTGTCACGTGCTCACCAGAAACCATTGTGCATACGAGAAACAATGGCCACTGGAATCTTTTATCTTCCGAGAGCATTATGTCATAGGAGTCACAGTTTTTAACTGTTGGCAGGTCTTTGGAACATCTGTCTTCCCTGCTGAAAGCATGTCAGCCCCTCCCCACCTTGTCTCGTCTGGTCAGCCAGGGGGATTTGCCCTCACAGGCCGGTATAGGGCTGCTGGCCGTGGGGTCCTGCTGCTGTACTCATAGTGGGGGGCAGCAGTGCATCTTCTCATAGTTAGGGCGTGGGCTCCCGGAAGAAGGGTGCAAGGGGTCATGGTTTGTGAAGCCAAGTGCTATTTGCTTGAGTCTGAGAAGCAAAAAGACAAGTCACGCATGTTTTGCATCACAAGCAAACAATGTGAGTAGTGCTTGCTTTGGGGACTTAGCACAGCCCCAGCTGCTGGGAGAAATGAGGGGAGCAAGAGACATGGTCGATGGGGTCACTGGTGCTGAATAATTGGTAATTTAAACAAATCTCGACGGAAAGGAATGCCTTCTAACTCCTCAGAAATAACTTTCCATTCTAACGTGTGCTTATTCATCCATACTGTACACATGGACTGAGTTTCTGTATTATGTTCAAGGTTTCTCGGGACCATCTAGGTCCATTTTTGATTCATCATGACCCTATGTGATGAAACAGAGCTGCCCACAGGGTTTTCAGGCTATAGTCTTTAAAGAGACAGATCCCCTAAAGAGTGCAGTCTTTTCTTCCTTGGATCCACTGGGTCATTTTCCCTTAAGAGCCAAATGCTTAAGCAGTGTAACACCAGGACCCCTAGATTGTGCCCTTGGTGTGTAAAAGGAATGAGTCTGGTACGTACCGTACATATAGGAGGACAAAACGGCATGCTCAGTCAACTTTCTAGTTCTACAGCAATTAGATTGGAGTTCTCTAGAACAAATGTTTTCTGTGGCATCCCAGGAATGACATGTGACTCATCTTAATACCTCCCCACCCCATGCAGTCTTTCCCAATTTGCTATATGTCTAGCCTGTAACTATAAGCTACTAATGTGGGACAGGATTATCTTGGTGGTGAATTTTTCAAGAGTCAAAGGGGGTGTTGGAGCCCTGGTGGCGGGGTGGGTTTTACACGGAGATGCTCACCTCAAGGTCAGTGGTTCGGATCTCCGAGGTGTTCCACAGGAGTCAGGGGAGGCTGTCTGCACCTGTAAAGGTTTATACTCCCAAAGGAGCCATTCCAGTCTGTCCTGTCGGATCACCGTGAGTCAGAATCAACCCGATGGCAGTGGGTTGGGGTTTTAGTTTGGGCATGGGACCGTGCTGGTTGAATCTGCATTTTTATCATCCCCCTAAGATAATTTGATAATTAATGAGCTTCCCTAATCTCAAGTCGGTTGTTAATCTCACAGTGGTAAAATTGGCTCATTGAAATTAGCATAACATTCTCGCTGAGATACTTCTCCTTTTCTAGTGGAATTTATTAATTTCATAATGATTAAACTCATCGAAAGCTAGACACTCAACGCGGTAAGGAGAACAAAGAGAGCCCTTGTTCCTTGGGGAGTCCATGGATTAGTGAGCGAGTCTCTGCTTTTATTCTCGGGTGTGTGAAATTTGGGGGCTGGTCATACTTCTCTGCATTTCAGCCTTCCAGGTGCCTACCTTGGTAACAGATCGGTAGCGAGTTCTCACAGATTACTGTTCTCTGATGTGTGCCCATGGATGGAGAGTCTTGCTTGCTTATGGGAATTCAACACAGGCTACAGGGAGCCCTGGTGGTGCAGTGGTCACGCCTTGGACTGCGATCCTCATGTCTGCAGTGTGAGGCCCTCAGCATCTCTGCAGGAGCAAGACAGGGTTTTCTACTCCTGTGAGCAGCCACGATCTTGGAAACCTGATCACTCTGAGGCAGCCTGGACTTTGTGACAATGAGAAAGAGAGAGAAAGGAGCGGGCATCCTGGTAGTTCAGTGGGCTATGCGTCGGACCGCTAACCACCAGGTCAGCAGTTTAAAACCACCAGGTGCTCTGTGGGATAAAGTCGAGGCTTTACTCCCGTGAATTTACCACTTCGGACACTCAAAGGGATGCAGTTCTAGTCGGTCTCCTAGGGCTGTGGGGCGTCAGAAATGACTCCCTAGCAGTGAGTTTTGGAAACAGGCCTGGCCTCCTGTCGTGCAGGTTGTTCCCATCCGAGGGCAGGTGGCCTTGCGGCTTCTTGAAAGAGCATTGTGCTCAGAGGGTCGGAAGGGTCTGCGAGGGCACGCTGGGCTTCCTCTCCAGCTCATGAGGCCAGTGAGAAACTCATCCGCCTTTTCTGAGAGCAGCTGGCCTTTTCCAGCCTCCATCACCAAGTGACAGAATGGCGTCCATGCGTTTGTTCTACGGCGCGCTTCTTTACCACCAATTTCTGTAATTCCACTGAGGGAGAAAGACAGGGCTTCCTACTCCCATAAAGAGTGACAGTCTCGGAAGCTCCCAGGGGCGGCACGGCTGCTCTCCCCTGCAGGGTTGCGGGAGTCGGCCCCCGCTCCATGGCTGCCAGTTTGCTGGTTGGTTGGTGTTGGCTTGAGGGATTGGTGAATGCTGTGTTTCATCACTCGGCTCTGTGACTATTCCACCTTTATCATTTCAAACGTTTGATCATCTCCTTCTCGGGGTTTTCCCCCTTGTGTGTACCTGCGTCCTCATGGCTTGTTTGTCTCTGGTTTAAACTCATTGACGTTTTCTCTCTTTGCTAGGTAGCACTCTGCGCCCTTAAGGACGTGGCACTCCGACGATGTCTTGGGCCCCTGTGATTCAGGATCAGCTCGATGGTCGTGCGTTTGAGTTTGGGCAGTATGCCTGCATCAAAATTACCAAACCAGGCAAATGAATCCTTGGGTCTGGAGCACTCTGTGTGTATCCCAGGAATCATGGCCGTGGGGCCAGGCCCAGTCCTTTTTGTCTTACAAAAAGAAAGCAGAAAAGTGGACATAAAGGGGCATGCTGTGAAGTAGCAGGCCGTGGTGATCTTTGCTTGCTTGGCTTGCGGTAGATGATGACCCGTGGGCAAAGTTGTGTAGAGAAAGCAGCGGTTCCTAGAAGGCGATGGCTGCTGAGACTCCCTCCAGGGAACTGGAGTTCCTCCGTGCCTTCCCTCCCCGCCATGGAGGCCCACTTTGCTCTTGGTGACCCTCAAGGACACGGCAGAACAGTTCCTGCGAGTGTCCCACTCTTCATGGGAACAGGAAGCCTGGCCTTTCTCCTGCGGAGGGACTGCTGGTTTCCAGCTGCTCACCTTGTGGTTAGTAGTCCCGTGTGTAGCCCACTCTGGTCACCCAGGCTCCTCTACCGATCTGCAGATTGGGCTCACCCCTGGCCCTCAGCTTTCTCAGTTTTTCGGCGAGGGACTATACCAGCTGACAGAGCAGACAGCAACAAATGACGATCAGCAAAATTCTGTGATTCGGTGTATTTAGAGAAGAATCCTTTTGTGCTTAAAAGTGAATCCCTGTTTTGAAATGTTTATTTCGTTTTTGGTAAAGACACGCACAGCCAAACAGTTGGACCATGTCTGCATGCGCAGTTCACTGCAGACCTCGGGGCCATCCTTGAAGGTGCCCCGCCGCCCTCCCTGCTCCCCCAGTAACACAAAGTGACCCACAGTCCCCTGGGCTTCCCCTGGACTCTGCACGTGGCTGCGGTCAGCTTGACCCCGTGACATTGATGTTGAGCTGCTGGCCGCGAGATTAGCACTTGGAAGTCATTGGGAGAACCACGAGGCTTTTTCCTCCCCCAGAGAAGCAGGCCGAGCCTGCCCAGAAGGGTCGTTGTGAGTCGGCACCACTCGGTTTGGTGAATGCATGAGCTTGGGGACACAGTCTGCTTTGTGACCAGGCTCTCTGAGTCAGAATTGGGACATTTCTGGACTTTCCCGTCCCTGGATCATCTTTATCAAGGTATAAAGGTGTGACAGTCTTTGTAGGTACATGAGGGTTTTTTTTTTTTTTTTTTTTTTTTCAGAACAAAGCCATTCTCTCTCTTGACTTTGCTTTTCTGCGTGTTGGTTCTTCGTCCTTTTGTCTTCTCTCCCTTCCTTCTTCCTTCCTCCTCCTTGGCCCTTCACCTCCTTCCAGAGGAAAGAGTGGAGCTGCTGGGCGTCTCTCAGGTGAGAGTGGAGAGAAGGTGGCACTACATTGTGTCCCGCCAGGATGACTAGTGATCCCCTCCCTAACCCTGATGGACACAGGCTTCTCTCGTCATTTTAACAGTCACGTCTGCTCTTTGGGGACTCCAAACAGTTTCTTCAGTCAGAAGTCCCTCCCCCTACCAACCCTTTTTAATGACGTTAACAACAACAAAAATTGAAAACACACAAAAACTCTGTTTGCACTTACTTTCGTCAGTCTCGGGAGTTATGTTGATATTTTTGCAAATGTTGCTTAGTGTAGAAAAGAAACAACAACATCGCACCAGCCTGAGGATGTCATTTGTAAACATCTGGGAGGCCACCACACTGTGTGTGGACTTTCTTGATCACATCTTTAAAAGCACTCTGCTGTTCTTTTTAAAGTTAAGAACTGTCTTCATGAGGAAACTACATATTCATCTACCAGTGTCCCCCACACCGGTTTATCGCCTGTCACAGCAAGTCGTTGCCTTCCTCTGTGAGGTTCTTTAAGACCTTTTGGCCTGAGCGTAGCACTGTTGTGAGCATTTGGGGTCTACGCTTGACGTTGCCCTCTGTCCCTTGCTGCTTGCCATCATCATCATTTTCATGTGCTCTGGTGCTTGTATCCCACCAAGGGTATCTCAACTGATGGTTCCAAGTGGGGCATTGGCATGCAAGTGTTCTTCAGAAACCAGGGAGCAAGTATTAGATCTGTAGCAGCAACGTGCAAGCTCTAAAGTTCCATTATTGTAGGACTCTGTGTTAGCTAGATGTGGGAGTTTTTATTTTCAGAACTTCATACTTAAAACCTGTCTGTAATTTATTCAGATAATAATTAAATACATTAAATGAATTTACTTAAAATGGGGAGTGGGGAAGGCTCGCTCAGTTATCCAGCATGTCCTGTTTTGGGAGCCAAGTGTAGACAGAAATTAGCCATGCAAGGACTTTTAAGCTCCTAGACGTTCATAGTCATAAGAGTCTGAGGACATGGGGACAGCGTGCCTCGATTTTCCTTTTGCTGCTACTCCAGAGTTGGTGTGCTTGCCGACAGGAAAGTTCTCTGGCTAGGGGTGAGACAGATGCTCGTCTCCTTTCCTACGGCGTCTTGCTAACTCAACTCGCAGGGAACTAGGGCAATTCTGGAAAGGGAGGAGCTTAGGCTACTCATGGAGAAGGCCAGGGTTGGAGAGTGTTTGGATGGCAGTTCTGCCAGCATAACCCCAGATGGCACACTTCACCCCCACACGGAGTGGGGCACTCTAGAGAAAACAAAGAAGCGGCGTGTTCCCCCTCACGTTCTCCATGCTCGGCGATGAAGCCCAGTGCGGTAGTCCAAGTTGAGGCTTCCGGCAAGCAGCAAGCCCATTGGCCAACCAGAAGATAGCTGTTCTTGTTTCTGTTTGGTCACAGAGTCTTTGGCGTTCCTTTCTCGGGACTCCTGGTCATAGACAGGCCAGTGACCCAAAGCAGTCGTTGGTAGCAGAATGCCATGGCGGCGGCCCGAGGAGCTTTCAGGAGGCGAAAGATCTCTCTGATTCCCGTTGAAGGAGAACAGCCCTTTGAGTTTCTCTGTGCAGTTTCACTATCATTTGCGACTTTGTTTTTTGCTCTCTGCTCCCTTCCTCTTCACCAGTACGAGCAGATCTCCTTAGCTCATGTAGACTGTTCAGTGTCCACCTTAACCACCGCGTGGACACCGGTTACTGGATGACAGAGTAGACCTGAGCTCCACAGGGTTTTCCACGGTTGCAGAGACCACCACCACCACCACCACCCCTTTTGCCACTTAAGGATGGCTTCCATGCTTGGCTGCATATATTATAAAAACATATTCCTTCATCTCTTGCACTTGACATTTATCTGGTTCGTGCAATAGTATTTATAAATCATGTATGTATGTAAGTATACACAGGCCTACATACCGAAACAGCCAGTACTCCAAACTCTCTGAAGTATGGAAACTAGTGGATGAAGAAGGTAGAAATGTCATCGAGGCAATATCTCTTAAAGTCAGGGTCTCACATGGTTTGACGTATGTATGTATATATATATATGTATTTATATAAATTATATACGCACACACATCAGACCATCCAAGAGCGCATGTGCATAAGTGAGCCTTATTGGTGTGATGGCTAAACACATGTAGCTGCCAACTGGAAAGTTGGCAGTTCCAACCCAGCAGCTATTCTTTGTGAGAAAGCAGTGAAGCCTGCTTCATCTGTAGCGTGAGGAGCCTCGGAAACTCTGTGTGCCAGTTCTGTTCTCTACGGTAGGGTTGATGTGAGCTGGGACCTACTCCGTCACAGTGCGCACACACACACAGTGGATTACAAGTGGACACACACAGTGGATTCTAAGTGAATACATATAGTGGATAAAAAGTGAATATGCACAGTAGATTACAAATGGATACACACAGTGGATTATAACTGGGCACACAATGGATTATAAGTGGACATTAACACACATACCTCACACACACGAGGATATGTCAAACGTATTGCTACTTGGTTCATATACGTACAGGTAAATTTCAAACAAAACATGTTCAAATACATGTTGGTAGTAATAGACTGAGTATACTCAGTAATAGAATAATCTATGGAGTAATATACTTAATCTCATTAGAGTGCCAGAAAGAAAAAAAAAGAGACGATAACTTTTGAGAATAGTGATTTTGACAAAACCAAAGCAGATGTCTTATCAAATCATGGGAACTTCATTTGTGGGCATGCGGTTGCACATAAAGCAACCATTTTTAGCTGAGCCAAGTCTGTTATGAAATGATGGGAAGACTTCGAGGTTGAACCCTGAGAGGGAGGACTATCATCTTTGACAAATGTAGAAACTGGCTGAAGCACAGAAATTGGTTGAAGAAGAAAGCAGAGTGACCAACCATGCAAAAGATACTAAAATTGAAATATCACCTCATGTGACATTTTAAGTGAATATCTTAGTCTCAACAAGATTTCAGCTAAATATGGGATCTGAAAAGGTTGCCCAAAAATCTGTCAGTTCAAAGAGCTGACCTTTCCTCAGTCTTTTAAAGGAGCCTCAGCTGATGAAGGCAGCTTTATGGAAAGAAGCAGCATCAGGCATCGGTCTTAGATTTACCCATAGGATCCACAGAACGAAGTCCAATCAAAACAGTGGCTTCCTGGGATCTACTAGGCCCATTAAGTTTCAGGCAGAGAGATTAGCTCAGAAGACTTTGTACTGCTTTTTGGAACTCCAGAGAGGAACTGGAGTCCTCTGATTTATCTTAGAGGACTCAGGATAGTCTTAAGGCCATATTTGGAAGAAGTTTTAAGAAAATTGAAAACTGACGGGAAAAAGGCCAGCCACGTTGGGTAGAAGATGCCTTCTTTTCTCTCACAGTGATGGAGCTGCTCAGGCAAAAAGGGGGCAGGGGGGCTGTGCCAGGAGGATTTTGGTGCGACTCTTACCACCCCAGCCACCCTTCAGACTTCCTTTTGTTCCCCCAACTCAAAGGATATGTAAAAGGAGCATGAATTGAGTCCCGTGACAATGCCCAAATTGCAGTTTAACCAGGGTGGCTATCGCAGGACATGGTGTTCTGTGGCGATGGGGTAGAGATAGAGGTGCTCCTTCAGCTGAGTAAAGGTAGATGAAGGATAGACATGGTGTTGGTACGGTTCATGTTGGATAGTTTAATTTCATGAAGGTTTCTGTGATTTGTGTTGCAACCCTTTGTGACTTGCCCGTGTGTGTGTGTGTGTGTGTGTGTGTGTGTGTGTGTATTTTTTCCTACTGAATTGAGTTGCAGTGTGGAATCGTGCCCAGGGGGCTAGCTGTCTCCCTCGCAATTTCATCGACAGAATAATGAATCTCCCTGCTTAGTTGGCAAGCAGCGCTTCTCAACCTTGGCAGCACAGTAGAATTGCCCAGGAGCTTCTGAAAATTCTCCAGCCCAGGCTGCATCCTGCACCAATTTATATCTGTGCCCCAGGGATAAAGCCCCGCACTCGCCTCTTCTAAAGCTCCCTCTATGAGTTTAGCATGCAGCCAAGGTTAAGAGCTGCTGCTTTTGAATGAAGTTTAGAAATAAGAGCCCCTAAGCCTTAAATGGACACGATATCAGAACTAGAGTGGATTTGGTCTTTTTGACAAAGACGGGGTGAGTGAGCAGACAAAGAAGACTTCATTTGGGATTTTTTACTCATTGTGCAGATAGGCAACTTTGATTAGCTGTAATTAAACGTTTGGAATTTAGAATCCACTTTTACCCCCCTTTCAACAGTGCAATTTCTTTTCCTGTTAGCTGCTTTGTGAATCTCACAGTCGTGGGGAACCCAAATAAACCGGGCTTCCCATGTCACTCCATGTTTCCCGTTTTCACACTTGTCTTGTTTTTCAGTCCTTCGCCTGAGGGTCTATTTAGAGCCCTCCTCATTCCATGCCATATGTTTTCGAGTCTGGAAGCATCACAAGGTGACATAAATTAAGCATAGGATCAGATGGGCTGGGGACCTATGGAGAGGAGCAGTGCAGACAGAGCACTACAAACTCAAGGTCAGATGCCCTGGGGCCTCCCTGAGCGTGTCACTCGGCGTTGCTTTAAGGAAAGGTGAGTACTGCTGCCCATACTCACTTTCTCTCTGCCTCTGAGGCTCAGCGAGGAATGCTGGACACTTGAGATCAGTAATCAATAGGACGATGCTCCCAGGCGTAGCAGGAATTGAGACACTCAACCAAACCCAGACCCAAACTCACTGTCATCCAGTCGATTCTAACTTAGACCTTCTCATAGGGATCCTGGGTAGGATTTACGATTTCAGAGGCTGTAAGTCTTCAAGAGCGGCTTTGCTCACACTGTTTCCGCATGCAAGCTACTTATAAAATGACCAAGTCAAAATGATCGACCAACTACAAAAATGCAAAACATATCTTTAATTTTACTTATTACTTTTATTCATAAATGCACTGAGAATTCTTCATGTACAATGCATGTTTATGTACCTTGCATAACGACACGAGTCCATATTGCACAACACAATGCAATGAACTATGTACATTTTTTGTCATGACCTGAGTTTACTCTGATAACTTGCACAGAATGGAGTGAGTCAGGATGCGTAGTCTGGACAGTGACTGCTGGCAGCCAGCCTTAAGCACACTTGCAAATGATCATCAGTCATGGTGGAACAGTACTTGGACTGAAAGATCTTTATGTGGGAAAAGGGCTGACTCACATCAATAAATAGAGTTGAATAATGCAGTCAAGGAGGTAGCGCATTTTCTCATGTTTGGGTACTATCCCTCTGTGAGTAAAGTTCCAGAACTGTTCATGCGCTCTGGACTTGAGCTGAATGCCAGCTTGTAGTGTCAGAATCTCCTATTCTGTATGTATGAAAGTGATAGTTTGGTCTTCTCACTTGGTCCAGCTCCCACTCATTTTAATACCCTTTCTTATGTTTAAGAGAAACAAACAAAGGTGTAAAAATTGGCGATAACAGCTTGTCAGTTTGGCTGCACTTAGCGCATTGTTTGCGCATGCATTTGACACCTAAGATTGCATCTGATTGGCTGCGCTGTATAGCAATTAAGTGATGGGATTGATGATAGG
>PVJH01032792.1:0-22306 GCA_004026705.1 Nesogale talazaci | reverse complement strand
CCCGCGGCCGTTGCACGCCGCCGGGCGGCAGCTCCAGCTCCGCTCGGGCTCCCGAGAAGCCAGAAGCCCACGGAGAAGGGCAGCGACTCACCGACTCCCGGCCTCGCCTCGGCCGCTCCCGGCGTCTGTGTCGCGGGCGGCTAGGCGGCGGCTGCAGCGCCTTCCCTCCGCCCGCCTCCCCCTGGACAGCAGCCACGCCAGCCGCGCCCCCTTCCCAGCCTCGCTGATGCCCGGCTCCTTGCCGACACCGACACCACCCCCTCCCCACAGTGGTCCCGCAGGCAGCCCCGCTTGGGTGGACTGGGTCGCCAAGGTGCAAGGGGGTGGAGAGGGGGCAAGCTGGAGTGCAGGGTCGCAGGCACAGGGGCGCCCCTACCTTGCCGGAATCCCACTGCCAGGCTGAACCCACTATCCAGACTTCTAGCCAGGCTGCTGGGCTGCTCGCTCCCGGTTTTTCCAAGAGGGGGGCCCCCTGGGAGGGCCTCGCAGGTCAGATTCAACCTGAAACGGTTCCTCCTTTGACAGGAAAGGAGCCCGTGGTCCCAGGTGCCCTGCAGGCAGGGTCAAGAGAGTCCCAGGAAGGCAGTCAACCCCCCCTCAGGGGATAGTGCCCTGCACTCCTGCAAGGGAAGAGGGGTCCACGTACATTCTCTTCCCAGAACCTCCAAGGGATGGCTTCACCTCTTCTCCCCTATTACCTGCTGCAGAATGTCACCAAATGTCCCATCAGACTGGAGATGAGGATCAACACCACAGGGTCTGAAGTCTTTCTCACCAACAATATGGAAGCCACTGTCACTTCTTGTGTGCAGGGACACGTAGGTTCCCAGAACTGTGAAAGATCCCTATGGCAACTCATCATTATCTGCTAAAACACTTGCTGATTAAAAGCAGGGCAGCTCTGAAGGCCCCATGACGGGGCCATGTGTGTTATAACCCACACAGCATCTTTCTCAGACGATGGTTTCTGGGGGTGATGGCTGAACTTAGTCCGAACAGCCAGCAACTCTGGTCGGAAAGCAAGAAAAGATTCGTGGGGCTACAAGGCTCCTCTCTTAGTCCTCCGGGAGATGGCTCTGTTACATACCCCTTGGGGCAATCTGTGAAGAAACACACAGTGTGGGGAGACGGGGGTAAACCATTATCAGTTGTTAAAACAGCTCTTCCAGTGGGCGTGGCCCCAAGGATTAGGCTCATCTGCAGGGGTTCTCAACCTTCCTTATACCGCCACTCTTTGATCCAGTTTCTCATGCTGTGGTGATCACACCCCACCCCAACCATCACATTATTTTCCTTGCTATTTCATCACTGTCATTTTGCTACTGTTATGAATCGGGCAACTCCTGTGAAAGAATCGACCCCCGAGGTTGAGAACCGACCGCTGATCCAGAGGGCTTGAGGAGAGGTTCTGCTTTGGTTGTCAGTGTTGTCTGTCGATTGACACCGAGATTCTGATTCGCTGCTCAAGTGTTTTTTCAGATGAGCCCACCCCTCACCCCACCCCAGGGACGTCAGGTGCAGCCAGGGTTGGGGCGCTCTGGATGAGCCCATCACAGGCCCCTGCGGCCATGGGACACAGGACCAGGAAGTCTGGATTCAGAGAAAGGTCTGAGCAGGCGATAACATCTCAGCAGCCACTCAGAGATAAAAAAAAAAAAAAAGACAGCAGAGAAGTGGTGGCAGCCGGGAGGGTCGCCCCTGGCCAGGAAAAAAGCAGCTTCGCTTGTCTCCTAAGGCAAACGTAGGCCCCAGGTGGCCATCAAGTGCTTTTTATTTGCTTCCATCTTCCAGGGAAGTCAGATATCACTTGTGAACTCATCTAGTTTTAGGACGTTCATGGCTGACTTTACTCCCTGCCATCAATCTGGTGCCAAACTCATAAGGCCCTCTCAGACAGGGAAGAACTTCCCCTGTGGGTTTCCCACAAGGTAACTCTTTATGGTAGTAGAAAACCCCAGCTTTCTCCACAGGACCTGCTGTTGGTTTCACACTGCTGATCTGAAGGTTAACTAACCATTCCCAAGGCTCCTGTCACAGAGTGTAAGGTATGTAACTTATTTAATTCTCACTGGATTTTTAGTTTTTAGTTTTACTTGTTTATTTATTCGGAGGGGTGGTATCACTGCCTCTGGTGGTCGTGGGCGCTACCCAGTGATGCTCCTGAGAGCCGCCACTGGATTTGAACCACGAAACCCGCAGGGCGCAGTCCCGCACTCAACCACTTACGCCACTGGGGCTCAGCCCTTTTATTTATTTATTTATTTATTTATTTATTTATTTATTTATTTATTTATTTATTTGGGTGGGGCACAGATTCTCCCTGGATTGTTAAAGCAGTGCAGCAGGAGAAGCCCCGCTGTTTCCTTCTGGACACACTTGCAGGGATATATTTAGAATTTCTCAAATCCACCTGGTCTCTGTTTTTCACTACAGTGGCAGGCTCTCATGGATCCTCGGCAATCCAACAACAGTGCAAACCCCCCAAATGCTCCACAGGAGAAAGCAGAGGCTATCTCCTACCACCAAGATGGATCCCCTGAAGGTATAGGGTGAGTATGCGTTACGGTGGGCAGTGAGTTAAGCCAGGACGGAAAAGTATGGGGGCCACTGGTCCTTGCTTCACTGCTGACACTCTGGGTCTACATCAAGGAGGAGGCAGCGGGTGGGGAAAGAAAGGACAGTATCTGAACAAAAAGTGACTTGTCAATCCACTTTATCTACTCAGTCCTCCTGCTTTTAATTATCCTTGCTGTGCAAAACAAAATGCAAAGGGGCGGGGGGATTTTATCAAGATAAAATTGACAGCTCATACAAACTCTCCCATTTAAAATGTACAGTGTAAGTGTTCTTCGTCTACTCACAAGGAGTTGTGGTGGTGGTGCAGTGTTGGAGCACTCAGGTGCTAACCAAAAGGTTGGCGGTTCAAATCTGCCCAGTCATTCCACAGGAGGAAAACCTGGCAGTCTGCTTCCATAAAAACCATCCAACGTCAACTGGACATCCCCTTACAGAAGGGTCTTGAGGAGGAGATGAGGCAGTCAGGGTGCAGGGTGGCAATGATGAAACATACAACTTTCCTCTAGTTCTTCAGTGCTTCCTCCACACACCATCATGATCCCAATTCTACCTTACAAATCCTACTAGACCAGAGGATGTACCCTGGTACAGATAGGAACTGGAAACACAGGGAATCCACAACAGATGACCCCCCTCAGGACCAATAGTAAGGGCAGTGAAACCAGGAGTGTAAGGGAAAGGTGGGGGGAGAATGGGAAAACTGATCACAAGGATCTACATATAACTTTACCCTCTCTGGGGGGCAGGCAACAGAAAAGTGGGTGAAGGGAGACATTGGAAAGTGTAAGATATGACAAAATAATCATTTATAAATTATCAAGGATTCATGGGGGGGTGGGGGAGAGCAAGAAGGGAAAGGGGAAAAAGAGCAGATACCACGGGCTCAAGTAGAAAACAAATGCTTTGAGAATGATGAGGGCAACAAATGTATAAATGTACTTGACACAGTGGATGGACGTATGAATTGTGATAAGAGTTGTACAAGCCCTTAATAAAATGATTTAAAAAGAATCAGCCCCAGCATCTTATGGGATATAGAGGTTGCCGCTACCAAATGCCTGCGCTAAATGTAAATAAGCCATCCATGCCACAATAAAGGGATTGGAAAGAAATCAGGCACACTAATTAGACACCTATGAGAAAATCCAAACTGGGCATGCGTAGACCCAGATCACTTAGGCCCAGGTAGAATCCAACCCGGGCATACCCACCTAAGGCACCAGCAATATTACATCACACAGGTGTGCCAGTACTCAGCCAATAAAGCCGGCCAGTACCCACAACCACGGCCCCGGCCCCAAGTCCCCAAGTGGGGGGAAGGAGTACATACCAGACCGAGGACAAGCCACTGGCTTTTGTTGAGGTGCTCGCCGGTCAGGGTGCCCCTGTCACCTCTTCAGGTTCGAACTCCAACCGCACCCTCAGGCCACCCCCGCTCTCGGGCCGCACCCCGTCTCCCTTGACTCTGCACTCTGGATCTGGGGTCCTCTTCAGGTACCCCTTCCAGGTGTTTGTCCATGCTCCCCTGAAGTGACTGGAGTGGCCCTTGGCAGACTTGAACTTTCCCATGCATAGGCCGGCTTTGCAGACATAGCTTGTGCCTTTTGAGCCCGCAACACCTGAAACTGCCCTTTCCCACCTAAAAGTTACTTGGGATTACAAAAGCGCTGTCGTCACGTGAATTCTTTTGCGTTGAGAAGCAAGAACGGAGGGAAACCACCCCAGAAACCTCACATTTTCAGCCAAGTTAAAAAAAAATTTTAAAGCCTGTAAAATAAGCAGTAACAGCCACGAGGAATACGCCCTTTACACCAATGGTTCCCAAACTTATTTGACCTACCACCCCCTTTCCAGAAAAAGTATTACTTAGCGCCCCCTGGAAATTAATTTTTTTTTAATTTTAATAGCAATTAAACAGAAAGATATACAGTATGTCAAAATTAATTTGGGACAAGTCAAATTATAAAGATCTTTTCATTTTCATTGTTTAAAAATAAAAACTCTATAGATATATTTTATAATATAAATATAGTAAGAGTTTCTAATAGTTTGAACTGTTAATTAATATTTTTTGAAATACTTTTGTAAAAAACAAAGTAAAATAAATACCAATGAAATAAATAAACATGATAGTATTAATTGTAAAGCGCATATAATTATTACAAATTATACCAATTATAGTCGCACTATTTGTCAACTTTAACTTGTCACAATATTGCAACAATCTAACTTAGAGTTATAGTACACGTAATAATTACGGGAAATCTCCTGATTCACAGCGTGCTCCACAATCTGTGGGTAGTATTGCCAGTAGCCAGTACTACCGCTGCCGTTCCAGGCTTTGGCTTTGCCATGGACCAGTGGCACGCGTGGCCGGTGCCCGCAGCAGTGCTCGCAGTGCTCACGCGTTTTGGAACTGCAATTCCGTGGCACCACGTGAACAGTAGCAGTGCGCGATTGCACGGACCTCAGTGCAAGGGAGGGAGGGTGCGGGAACCCAGCCCACGTCCAGTACGTTGTTCAAAGAAAAATTAAGCGTTATGAGAGGAATACATAAATCAATTTTTCTAAATCTTCTCTTCTTTCTTTTATCCTTTCACCACCCCCTTACAGTTATTCATCGCCCCCAAATGCACCTGTGGCCATCACCGCCCCCCCTGGATCGCTGCAGCGCTCACCAGGGGGTGGGGGCGCCCACTTTGGGAATCACTGCCTTACACCAATCAACTGTGCAAACCCACGGGGCTACCTGAGCCCCAAAACCAAGAAGGCAGCGCAGGGCAGGGAATGAATTACAGAGGCCAGATGGGGGAGCCCAGGGAGGAAGTGGGAAGAGTACTAACATGCTGTGAGAACTGCAACCGGTGTCAGAGAGAAATCGTGTATGAATTATTAATGGGAAAATGAATTTCCTATATAAACACTTACCTACAGCACAGTTACTGGCATATTAATATATAATATGTCTATGAATATACCATATTTGTTGGATCATAAGTTGCACTTTTTTCCCCCAAAGTGGGGTAACAAGAGGGTGTATTATAGTACAAAGGTGTGGTCCCCCAGATATGTATTTATGTTCCCATGCACCCGCTGACTGTCCACTGCTATTTGTATGCTGTGGATTGCTGTGTGTTCGGGAGAAATCTGGCTTCCTGGAGTCTTAATGTCAGTCAGTCACATGATGGGCACAGAGCACGCCTCCTCTCATTTATTCATGAAAGTGATGATGGTTCTTCACACCACTGTTGAGTTTGCATTGTTAAACATTACGTAGTTTGCTTTAATAAACATTTTAGTATACTGGTCCTATTTGGTTCAGAATATTGTTTTTGTTTTCCTGCTCTAAAAACTTGGTGTGTCTTATGGTCAGGTGTGTCTTGTGGTCTGAAAAATACAGTATGTGTGTATACACACACACACACACACGGTAAATGATCAAAAGAAAACAAAAAATGCTGTGCAGCACATCTTTCTCCCGAGAAGCAGCTTCAAACAGCTGTCATTGGCTTTGCACCCCAGCTCCTGATCACTGTGCTTCCAGAGCCTCTCATTGCTCTGGCGGGGCAATCTCCTCACCTATACTCACCTGCCGAGGTCCCCAAAGGAGGAGAAAACTCCAGCCTGCTGGAACCACTGTGCTTTAGGTCAAAACCAGACCCTCCCTCCACACCAAATTCTAGTTAATTAATTCTGACTGACAGTGACCCAAGAGGGCAGGATAGAACTGCCCTTGTGGATTTCTGAGACTACAACTCTCCTCAGAGAAAGCCTCATCTTTGTCTTGGAGAGTCGATTGTGACTTTGAACTGCTTACCTTGTAGTTAGCAGCTGCCCTCACAACCCACTTCGACCCTAAAAGTCCAGCCATCGTTTGTGTATGTTGCCCACCACTTGGAGGTTTCTGGAGCCTCCAAATCTCTAAGGGTTTCATTTCTCCTCAAATCTCTCCTTTTCCCTTCAATTTACAACTCTATAAAAAGAATGCTATTTCTGGGCTGAGGCCTGGTGGCAGAGTGGTTGAGTGTGGGACTGCGGCCCATTGACTTGGCGGTTCAAATCCAGCAGCAGCTCTCTGGGAGCAAGGCTGGGCCTCCTACTCCCACCAGGGGGCAGTGATGCACACGCGCACACACACACACAAAGAATACTATTTCTCTAAACGGTTTTCCTCTCAACTCCAATCAAGGATGGTCCTATCTTCGGACCCTACCTTGAAATCATGTTTGTTTTCCTCTCCTGTGTGTGCACTGAATAATATATCTTCATTTCGTTAAAGTATGTGCTCACTTGCTAAGATGGTGCTGACCTACCCCAAGCAGAATTGCAGCACATGGGATGGACCGGTAGGAAGAATTTCTGCCAGCTTCCACACAGCCCTTCATCTCCAAAGAAACGTGCTTGTATGTGAAAAAAGAAAACTGGGAGCTTCCTAACCTCCCACCTGTCACTCTGTGTAGCAGTTGCATACTCTGTAGTCAGCTTGAGACTATTAAGAGTAAAGGGGTGGAGTTTAGCCTGTCAATCAGGTTTGAGCTTGATGACCTCATTTGGAGGCACTAGGAGATAACTCGCTGGAGGCGGGACACACACTCACTCCCTGTGGGACATTCCTGTTGAGAAGACACATGGAGCTACACTGGGTCCCTGGAGCTGAAGGAGCCACATGGAGATGCCTGCCAGTGATGAGACGCCTCACTGCCGTTGGATCCACAAGACTTTCCACCTGCTGGCCTGTGATCTTCCTGCAGTCAGCGTCATTACCTGTGTTGTGTGAGTCTGAAGAGCAATTTATAGATGGGTATCAGACAGATGGGCTAATATCGGACTTATGGACTTGATCTGACCGGAGCTAGAATGTTTTCTCAGTATTCAATTGCTCTTTTATATAAAGCTCTTTCTCATACACATATGAGTGTGTTTGAATTTGTTTCTCTAGTCTACCCTCCCAAACTAACATACTTTATCGTACTCTGATGGATTATGTGTTGCTGGAAGATAGGCTACTTGTATTTCAGATATGAGCAAGAGCACCTTGTGAGAAACCTTCCAGGCAAAAACAAATCCAGACAGGAGACGGGTCATCTACTACAAGTATATTAGCCACTGAAAAGCCCATGGGTCACCACCAACTTGGACCCAGGATGGTACTGGAAGGTGAGCCCCTAGAATGGAAACCTCTCAACATGCCCTGGCTGCAGTGCTGGATGAGCAGACCAGCCGTCAGAAAGATACGGAGGACTGGACTACTTTCCATTCTAATGCACAGGGTTGGTCAGGAGTACGAGTCAGTTAAGAACAAAGACTTCTTGACAGTGGTAATGAAATGACCAGTGATTTTCTAAATTTGATCATTAATAATGATATTTTGAAACGAATCATTCTCATCAGGTCATTCCATTGTATACAGGGTCATCAGTTAAGAACAGCAAGAACTTGACCGTGGTAACAAGGATCAGGTGTTTCAACCAGGTTATTAATACTGGCTTTCTTGAAATAGATCATTTCCATCAATTAAAATGTATGATACTTATCCATTTAATTTTGGTTAATCTAAAAAGGTTCTGTGAAAAAATAAATTTAAGAAAGACCTGGGGAGACTTCCAAACATTTGAAGAAATGTTATCAAAGAAAATTATACAAGTGCGAAAATTTGATCTATTAAGTGTTGCTTTCCTTATGATTCATTTTTCAATGTAGCTGGTGACCCACTTCAATGGCCTCCTCTGTGCCAGGAACACCAGACTTTAAAGGATCTGGGTCCTGTTTCCCACCCTCCAGGAAGTCAGGTTAGTAGAGAGGAGAGACGCACAGAAGACCGAAGGGCTGCTGTGGTGAGGGATGAGCTGGAATTTGGGGGAAGGTTGTTCAAAACTCATGGACCAGGTAGTAGCTGTGCCAGCATCTCTCAGGCCTGAAATCAAGAACAGCTAACATTCCGTGATTGCACACTATTTGCCAGTCACTCTAGTAAGCCCATGTTAGCATATGCTAGCACAGATCATTGGCACCCAAATTGCACATACAGTTGCACTGGCATTGGGTCAATTCTGACAGTGACACAATAGAACAGGGCTGTACTGCCCCTGTGGCTTTCCAAGACTTCGATTTTTTATAGGAGTAGGAAAGCCTCCTTTGCCCCTCTCTCCCCATGCATGGAGCAACTGGTGGTTTCGACTGCTGACCTTTCAGTTGGCAGCCCAACTCATGACCACTTTTTAGGACATCAGGGCTCCTAAAATCCCAAGGAAGGAACCCTTATTCTGCTGTCCAGAGACAAGTGGGCTTTGAATATTAGTAACATGAAGAGGAGTTAGATGGTGTCCAGGTAGAATCATCTGCCTGGTGCTCCTGTTGTGCAATCAGAAAATTAAGAGATGGGCATGAGAAGCAAGCCCAAAGAGAAGGCAATGGGATTCGTGGTTCCAGAGGGACTTGGGGAGAAGAAGGCAGGGGGAAGGGAGTGGAGAGCAAGCAATGTCATAGACAGGAAAACAATTAGGGAATTAAAATCAACAACAAAGAAGACATAGAGATCCTGGTGGTGTTGGTGCGACAGCAATCTAGCTGAGAGGAATTACTGAGAGGCAGAAGAAGGGTGAGCATGATGGTGGGGCAGGATAAAAGTAAAAGAAAACAGAAGAAAGATCTAGGAAGCAAAGCTATGGATACAGGTATAAACGTATATACATATGTAAGTATATGAATTCATAAAATAGAGGTATTGGCCTATGTAAATTATTTGTATAGCAATACATTGAAGAAGTAGACGGACTTTGGGCCTTTGATCAAAGGCTCATTCAACACAAAAACACTTTGTTCTAACAACTTGGCATTCTGTGATGCTCACCCTCCCCACACGATTGCCGAAGACAAAATAGGTGCACAAGCAAATATGAAGAAAGCTGATGGTGCCCAGCTATCAAAAGATATAGCTAGCATCTGAGATCTTAAAGGCTTAAAGTTAAACAAGTGGCCATCAAACAGAAAAGCAACAAACTCACCTGGAAGAAGCACACGAGCCTGTTCAATTACAACGGAATCAGGCAACAGGCATCAGAAGACCTAAAACAAACCCAAAAAAAAAAAAAAAAACATTGTTGAGAACAAGGTGGTTCAGAGCAGAGACCCACACCACATCTGTAGACAATAGGACATACCCTTACTGAAGGCTCACAAGGAAGGGATGAGTCAACCAGGGTGAAGTACAGCACCAGTGAAACACAATATTCCTCTGGTTCCTGGAGACTTCCTCACCCACCCACAATCGTGACTCCAGTCCTGTCTTTCAGTTATGGCTAGACATGGGGTGAATACTGGTACAGATAAGGGCTCACAACACATGGAATTCTTCAGTTAATCCCTCAGGAACAAAATGGAACAAGTGATACCAGGAGTACAGGAGGGAAAGGAGAGGATGGGGGAACCAATCACAATGATTGACACATAGCACACACACACACACACACACACACACACACACACATAGCACACACACAGGGATGAACAACTGAAATGTGGGTGAATGGAGACAGTGGGTTGTATAAAATATGAAAATAATAATTTATAATTTATCAAGGGGTCATGGGGAGGGGCATGAGTGAGGAAGGAGGGAAAGAAGAGCTGATACCAAGGGCTGAAATACAAAGTATATGTTTAGAAAATGATGATGACAATACATGCACACATATGCTTCATTCCATCGAGTTCCCAATAAACTGATCTTTACCAAAAAATTAGTAACATGCTGGAAACCCTACCACTGGAAATGTTAGAGAGCACAGCTAAACTCTGACGTTCATGTGGTTGTCATGAATCAGAATTGATGAGCCAACAGCTGGTCCTAGAAACTTACTCAAGGTCATGGAACTCAGGAGATGCTGAACTGGGATTTGGACTCTGGGAGGCATAATAAGGGCCCCATGGATGAATCCTTGGGAACTATGAACATGCTACCAAAGGGAAATTAAGGTTGCAGACAAAATTAAAATTGGTAATCAGCTAACTAGAAGTTAAGGACATTGTCCCAGATTATTTGGGTAGGCCCAATGTAATCTCATGGCTGGACAAGGGAGGCAGAGAGAGAGGGAGACTAGAAATCTGGGAGAGTAGAGAGGCACTCAATGACTTGGAAGATAGAGGAAACAGTCACAAGTTAATCAAGATGCCTGACTTCTAGAAACTGAAAAACATAAAGAAATGGATTATCTCCTAACATCCCACGAAAGGAAAATAACTCTGCTAATATCTTGACTTTATCCTCTGTAGACCCGTTGCAGACTTCTGACTTCAAACTATAAACTGTAAGATAAACCAAGTTTGTGCTCATGGAAGCAGCAACAGGAAACAAATACCCAGGTCCAAGCTTTCTGATCGAGAACCAGTAATTCAGGCCGACAGTCCCACACCACTCTGAAAGCAGCTACCAGACGCATGCACAGGTATCCAGACCCTCTCTATCACATCATTCAGCTTATGTCTTCATGGACGTGATTATCATTTGTAATATGTTGTTTACTTTCTTCTTGTCTTTCTAACACTACCACTCCCGCTAGACAAATTCTAAGAGCGTAAGGACATTACCCATCTCTCACTCCTGTAACACTAACAGTTGTCCCCGTACTTGTACATTCAACCATAAATATTTAATGCAAACATAGAACTGAAGGGCAATAATTGGAGCTTACAAGGGGGAGAGCTTACAGGTAACTGAAAATATTAGGAAAGACTTTACGCAGAGGTAGCATCTGAGCTGAATCTGAATGGATGTGTAGCAATTGGGAAGCTGAAGATATGAAGTAAGAAAAGGTAAGTAGCCGTGAACAGAGCAGCAGCAGAAGAGAACGCAGGGGACCCGAACACTCAGACTCCCTGCCAAGTCAAGGCCAACTCCTAGAGGCTCTAGACTGCAGACAGGAACTGCCCCCTGGGAGGGGTGGGGCTCGGGGATTGTAAACCTTCACGGGAATAGAACATCTCAGCTCGTTCCCTCAGAGCAGCTGGCCAGCATTTCAAAACCGCCCTGGGCGGACCTCACTACACCACCAAGGCTTCTAATAAACAATTCTAGTGGTTCCACAAAGCTAGGACACGTAGCCATTGACATCAATTCAGCTACACACTAGGAGCCCACGATTCTAGTAACAAAAGCATCTTACAGTTTTCATTCTGTTAAGATGTTGATTTCAGAATTGGACCCCACAGAATTCTCTCGAAGTATAGCGAGGCGAGGAGTGGGTGGGGTAGAAGAGAAAATGTCTTTTGGGACTAGCCTTCTGAACCTCCTACCCGACTCCCACCTCTAACCAACCACAGCAACCATTTTTATTTGCTGTATTTGTTGATGACTTCAAGGAAGATGGTGTGAAGAAAAGATCCCAGATCTCCTTCCTTATTCCTTATATCATGAACCAAAATATTTCTTTATGTATCGTTCTTTTTAAAATCTCGAAAGATATAAACCTAAAAAACCAGATATCCGTGACATAAGTTCTTGGGTTGCACAAAAGGCTGCATTAGACTATCACACCCTCCTGCAGCTCTCCAGAAGAAAGATCACTGCCAAGCAATCTCCATGGGGGACTTCTACTCTGTGGCACAACGGATCACCATGAATGGAAACCGACCCGATGTCAGCTGTTCATTTGTTTTAGTCACAATTTAGATACCTATACTACATGTAGATTTTTCAGAGTAAGTATTCATTTTTTTAAAAGCTAATACTACATTTGAAATACAGATTCTTCCTTCTTCCCTGTAAGTTCTAGAAGTTGTATGTAGATGTATCTGCAAAAAACATTTATGATGATTTGAAAAACAATAAAATTCTGCCATGGCCATGCTTACAGAAATTGAAAAAGAGGCTATATATTTAAATACCTACATAGAGGAAGAAATGCCTTCTGGGTTCTGGGACAGAATCTTAAGATCTTAAGAGTGAATTGAAATAAGTGGAATAACTGAGAAAATATTCTGCATTGCATTCAAAAGGTAATTATTGACATTCAAAGCACTGTTATCAGCTCTGACATTTTACTATTGCGTTCTGCTGCTGATGGATTTGAGTCTTGGGTGTAATTTCTTTCAAATCAAGAGGAAAATCAATGCCACTCTTCTGACTCTGTGACTCAAATACAAATTTCTTCTCGGAGCACATCTTTTATTTTCATTTTTAAAAACACCCCTGCACTACCCATTATCTGTCAAGACTTGATCAAGAACTATTTCATTTTCCTGCACTCATATTAGGAACTTTTACATCCAAGAAGATTCATGAATATTGCTATCAATTTATCTTTACCATGCGCGAGAGGCTGAATCCTGGCTGTGACCAACTCCAAGGTAATAAAGAGCCGATGTGATAAGCCACATCTATTCAGGAGCCCATCTACTTTAAGAGCTTCTGATAAATATAAGAATTTGGAATTCAGCTCTAATGGGATCCAGTTGGGAATTGTCAATCCGAGGTAGATCACTAATGGCCTGACATATAAATAAACCTTAGATATAAGCTCAGAGAGGTACATAAAAGTATAGATTGACATCAATCTCTCGCCATGGCTATCACAGAGAATCGGTCTGTAGGCCACAACCAGCTGCGACACCTCTGCCGCCATGGAGGGCATGAATGGGCCATGCAACACAGAGGAATTCACACAGGGACCCAAGATAGCTGTGAGCAAGAAGCAGCAAGATGGTAACGTGTTGATTGGAGGCTTGAAATGAGAGAGAAGAAAGACGTGACAGTATTTGTCTCCATGTGGAGAGGTTCTAGACTCATGTGATAGGAGCCTGGGGGATTCATCAGGCTGCAGTTTGATTGGCGGACAAAGGGATAATACATGGCTCTGCAAGGGCCGCCCTTCTCTCTCTCTTGCTGTCTGGTGTTTGGAAGGTATGGGAGCATGCGTGCTGCTGTAGCTAGTTCTCTGCTCAACCTGTGAGCTACACTACCTGTGGGCCAGGCCAACCCATGGATCGTGTCACTAGAGCTTGAGGCTCCTTCCAGACCGTCTTCTCCATGCTGCTAGTATATATATATATATTGCTTGAGCTTGAGGCTGAGGCTGATGGACCATGTCACCTTGCACGGCTCGTGTTAGATATCCCATCTGGGCCAGCTTTGCTAAGCTCCTGAGCTACTGACTGTTGGGGACTCACCCTGTTGTTTGCTGCCTGTGGGAAGACTCTGCTTGCCTTGCTCCAGGGAAGACTCAGCTGTCTGCTTCCTTGACCTTGGCCCCAGCAACCGTTAAGTGCTGAAGGACTTCCAATATATTAACTGCTCCATGGAAGTGAGTTGAACTGAACCCTCTGTACTGCTGTGTGGACTATTTAGCTCTTAGCTTCCTTCTTGCTGTATAAACTGATCCATATATGTTTATATATAAAATTCTAAGTGTCCTGGTTTTGTTTCTGTAGAAAACAATGAAAGCAGATCCTGTCACTAGATGGCCAGGAGGGTTTGGATTTGTGCTTTTTAAAGATGCTACTCATGTTGATGACAGTTTGGAACTGAAAAGAAAAAAGAAACACAAACTGGATAATTAATTGATCAAGCCCAAAAGGCCCAGAGCTTGAAAGGAGACCAAACCCAAACCAAACTCATTGCCATCTGGTCGATACTAGCTCAGAGTGACCTTACAGGACAGGATAGAACTTCCCCTGTGGGTTTCTTAGAGCTTGTAGAGCTTTACAGGAGTAGAAATCCCATCTTTCTCCTGAGGACTTGCTAGTGCTTTCCAATCGCTGACCTTGCACTGACCAGCACACCCCCCCTCCCCTAAAGCCAAAAACAAAATGGTTTTTGTAGGTAGATTGGGCCTATATATTTCTGAAGAACAAGCATATCCTTTGAAGAGACTGTAATGATCAAACTTTCCGTAGATACAAGAACAAATGATGAAGGTTTTATCATATCTATAGATGCGGAACCCAGTTTTTTAAAACTGTTTGAAAGAAGGTTTCATCGAATTGGTTCACTATGTGATTGTCAAAACCATAGAGTGCCTTCCCCCTGTGGAGAGCGCCTGTCAACCAGGCTGGAGGTCCAGCGAGTGCGGGGAAATGAAAATCAGGAGGAGACTAAGGCACTGCCACCCTCCAACATCTCCCGGTGAATGCCACATAATGAAATAGCTTACTGTCTGCTTCCCTGAAGTAATTCAAAGCATTAGACTAAACTGCTGTGGGGGGCCTTTGGGGGGGGGGGGTTTGTTTGTCTTTCAGAATACCTAAGGTCTTCTTATTAATAGCTTTTTGGGGATCTGGCTATATCTCCCACCTTTGAGGCTAAAAGGAAGGTAAAGTATAGCTCATTTACATGAAGATAGAGATTGTGGAAGGAGAACGGTAGGCATGTGCATGCAACTATTATGCTTTCAGCCACCCCTGCATTTTAGAGAAACGTAAGCCCTACAATGCTCTCGATCCTTGCTCCCCTCTCTGCGGCGTGCTGCCCCACAGGCAAAGCTGGTGCACGCAGGCAAGGGCCTGTGCCTCTCTTGGTAAGTGACCCTTGCAACAAATCCATGAACTTTTCACTGGACTGAAAAGCAGCAGAAGGAAATGCAAGAAACCACAGCAGAAGCGTGGGGTTGGATGTGGGCAAAAGCGTGTCTAAGCTGTAACAGAATTTTGCTGTACATGTCTCTAAATTGCCTGTTGTTGTTGTTGTTGTACTTGTTAGGTCCTCTGAGATGGCTCTAAGTCACAGGGGCCCAATGCACTACAGAACGAAACACCGGCAGGTCAGGCTCCATGCTGACAAGGGACCCTATGCTTGAGCCGATTGTTGCCGCCAATGTGCCAAGTCATCTTCTAGAGTAGCTTCCTCTACTTTACCGAGCCTGGTGTCCTTCTTCAGGGATAGGTGTCTCCTGGTGACAGGGCCGAAGCATGTGAAGCAAAGTCTTGCCATCCTTGCCTCCAGGGAGCACTCTTTGCTATATTTCTTTCAAGACAGACCTGTTGGTCCTGTGGGCAGTTCATGGTCCTTTCACTATTCTTCACCAGCACCAATACCAATGCATCAGTTAAAGTGTATCTATAGTGGTCAAGGTTATGTGGCAACGTGACTGGGCTATGATTCTCTAGTTTGGCCTTGTTATGTCCTTTGGATCAGCGGCCTACCATATTGTCTGTCAATCTTGGAATTCGTTAGCCTCTGCAGCTTATGGGCTACCAACCTGCTAGCTTACCTATGAATTTTAGATTCAACATCCTGTGTAAGCCTAATTAAAATAGAGAAACAAATGCAGGGAGACTCATGCATGTCTAAGAGAGAACTTCATATCAGAGAGCAATTGTACATTAAGAAAACATCCCAGCTTATACCAGTCTATACGTTCCTCTTTAGATGAACACAGCCACGCAATGATGCTGAATGTAGGAAGATCACAGGCCAGTGGGTAGAAAGTCTTGTGGTGCCAGTGGTGGTGGAAGCGTCTGAGTGCTGGCGTGGGTCTCCATGCGTCTCCTCCAGCTCTAGGGCTCTGGGTCCCTCAAGACAGCTCCACGTGGCTTGTTGTCAGGAATACGAAGCAGAGAGTGCCTGGCGTCCAGTGAACTATTTGTCTCCGTCATGCCTCCAAATGAGGTCATCAACTGCGACCTGATTGACAGGCTAGACTTCACCCCTTCCTCAAGATGATGGTGGATTATATAACTGCCACACAGTCCCTGTAGCTGTATGAAGTAGGAGAAGTTTCCAGCCGGAGCTTTGACCTACAGACCTCAGACATGCCAACCCCGTACAACAATGTGAGCCATTTACTTGACATAAATCTGTCTGTCTATCTATCTATCTATCTATCTATCTATCTATCTATCTATCTATCTATCTATAGTTTTCCAGGGAAGCCAGCCAAGGACAGTATTTTACAAAGAAGGCTGATGTCAAGGAGTTCAGAAAGGAAAATTGTGCTTTGAAACTTGTTGTGGTCTAAATTGTATAATCCTTCTTGATGCGGTTGAACTATGGAATGATAAGATGTCTGTATTAACTTCCCAAAAATGGGAAAAAAAGAATTTTTTAAATAATTTATTTTATTGGGGGCTCATACAATGCTTATCACAATCCACCCATGCATACATACATTGTGTCAGGCACCTTCGTACCCCTGCTGCCATCATCATTCTCAAAACATTTGCTCTCAACTTGAACTCTTGACATCAGCTCAAATGAGGGAAGCCTTAAATAAAAATATAAAAGGGCAGAATAATGTAGACTCGGGGTGTCACACTGGGGGCCCACGGGCTGCATGCAACCCCACGGTAATTTTTTTGTGGCCCACAATGCTCTGAAATAAAATGAAAATACAAAAAAATTGTTTTGAAGAAAATAGTGCTTAGGGGAGAGGGAGACAATACTGTACACACAATTCCCTCGTTCACCCTTCAACTATTGAAAACAAGTATTCACGTGGCCCAGTGCCTTTCCTGGGGGCCTCTGGACATGGATAAATGTTCTGACTCAGTTCCATCAACATTTGGAAGCTATATGTCTGCCACCCTCAGTATCACATAATGTAAACTGATCCCCATAGTGAAAGGTTAGAAAGAGCACTCTGAATTGTGCTGTTATGAATCATACCTAGTGGCAGTGCTAGTGCACATGTCTAGAGGGAAGCCATTACAATTGGGCATCACATTTATCAGTTGTCCAGCATTTTGTGTTTTTGTGTTTTTTTGTTTGTTTTTTTTCAGGCATCACTGCCCTCAGGTGGAGGGAGTTGGAGGCCCAGTCTTTGCTCCTGGGAGCCAGAATTGAACCTCCATCCCAGTGGGATGCAGTCCTGCGCACAACCACTACACCACCGGGGTTCAGCCCATTTTGTGTTTTTATTAGTTACTTTGTTATATTTTCTAGTCACAGCATAAGAGGTAAGTGAAAACTAGTAGGAGGAAAGTGCTGGCAAGTTTCTGGTAAAAAAAGAATAAATTTAGTTTTATAAATACATTAAATAATTTAAATATTTAGGGCTTGAGCCCCAGTGGCATAGTGATTGAGTGTGAGACTGCAGCCCACAGGGTTGGCGGTTCAAATCCAGCAGCAGCTCTCCAGGAGCAAAGCTGGGTAGCTCCCACGACCACCAGAGGGCAGTGATGCCCCAAAAAAACAAATAAAATAATAATATAAATATTTAAATAAAAGCAATTATATAGTGTTTTAATTATCCTATACATAGTCTTGAATCCTCACTTCAAAATATAAATTTAACAAAATTTGTAAATGCAATGTGGCCCATGTGAATCTTGCCTGTTGCACCAAATGGCCCGTGTTTTAAATGAGCTTGAAACCACTGGTGGAGATGAATGTTGCCATTAGTGAAATAAAAAAATAGAATATATTCTTCTTTATATAGAAAGGACTTCAAAAAGATCACGGAAAAATGCACAAGAGAAAATGGATTTTTGAAGCAGAAGGAAGGAGTGAGGATGAGAGATGCCAAGACACATGGAAATCCCCAAGAAGGAGGAAGAAAAACCACCAAGAATCTCCCTCCAGAGCCAACACAGAGAGAAAGCTCCCCACGAACCATGCTCTGAATGAGGACATCTGACGTCTAAGAGATTTATTCATCATTCAATCGTTTCAAGAGGTAGCACAGGAATAAGAATGAAACGCTGAAGGAAGAAGTTCGAGCTGCACGGAGAGCTCTAGCCAAAAGTAACGCTCCCAAAGGGGATGGAATACAACAGGACAAGCGAATGGAACACTGGAAGCACTCACTCGTCTATGCCATGGAATTTTCAAAACAGCTTCTTGGCCAACTGGTCATAAAAGATCCATTTTTTTGTAGCCATGCCAAAGAAGGTGACCCAACAGAATACACAAATCATAGAATAACATTATTAATATCACATCAAGTAAAAGTTTTCCTGAATTTCATCTAATAATACTTGCTATGCACCGACAAGGAACTACCAGAGATTCTGGTTGGACTCAGATGAGGATGTAAAACAAGGGACATTGTTGCTGATGGCGGACGGGTCTTGGCTTAATACTTAGAATATCAGAGAGAGGTTGACTTGTGTTTTCTGGACTGTGCCAAGGCATTTGATTGTGTGGATCGTAACAAACAGTGAAGAGCCTTATGAAGAATGCTCATTCCAGAACACTGAACTGTGTTCATGAAGAGCTTGGATCGAGAGGCAGTCATGCAAACAGGATAAGGAAATACTGCATGGTTTAAAATCAGGAAAGGTGTGCATCATGGTGGCAGCCTCTTGCAATCCTTATTCCATCTGAATGCTGAGAAAATCCTCAGAGAATCTGGGTTGCATGAAGAAGAGTGTGGCATCGGTGTTTGAGGAAAGCTTATTAACCACCTGTAGTATGCAGATGACACAACCTGGCTTTCTGAAAACCAGGAGGACTTGAAGTACTTGCTGATAAACTACAGACTAACCTATCTGCATAAGATTCACTTGGGAGGACTTACATGCAAGCACTTTTAATCATTTGGAAAATACCTATCACATGCCTAGCATGGACTACACAAGTGCTGCTGGCACCATGGTTAAGTGTGGCACTGCTAACTGAAAGTTTGGTCCCTGGAGCTCACCAGCCACTTCACAGGAACAAGACGTGGCAGTTTGCTTCTGTAAAGATTCGCATCCTCTCACCTTCCCGACACAATCGCTGAAGACAAATGGGTGGTGCATAAGCAAGTGTGGCAGAGAAAGATGATGGTGCCCAGCTATCAAAATACACAGCACCTGGTATCTAAAAGGGTTGAAGGTAAACAAGTAACCATCTAGCTCAGAAGCAACAAAGCCCACACGGAAGAAGCACACCAGCCTGTGAGATCATAAGTTGCTGAAGGGATCAGGTATGAGGCATCAAAAAACAAAAATTCTTATCATTGTGAATGAGGGGAAGTGTGGAATGGAGACCCAAAACTTACTATCTAGGCAACTGAACATCCCCTTAAAGAAGGACCTCAGGGAAGATGAGCCAGTCAGGATGCAGTATAGCAACGATGAAACATAAAACTTTCTTCTATTTCTTAAATGCTTCCTCCCCCCACTATCACGATCCTAAGTCTATCTTACAAATCCAGCTAGATGAGAGGATGTACACCAATACAGATAGGAACTGGAAACACAAGGAATCCAGGACAGATGATTCCTTCAGGACCAAAGCTGAGAGGGGCAATACCAGGAGGGTGGAGGGAAGGTGGGGCAGATGGGGGGAACCGATCACAAGGATCTACATATAAGCCCCTCCCTTGAGGACAGACAACAGAAAAGTGGGTGAAGGGAAATGTTGGACAGTGGAATACATGACAAAATAATAATAATCTATAAATTATCAAGGGTTCATGAGAGAGGGGTCATGAGGGAGGAAAGAAAATGAGGAGCTGATCCCAAGGGCTCAAGTAGAAAACAAATGTCTTGAGAATGATGATAGCAACAGATGTACACATGTGCTTGACACAACGGATATATGGATTGTGATAAGAGCTGTGTGAGCCCCCTAAAAATGATTTTTTTAAAAGATGTGCATCCTTGGACCCCCCTGTCCTGTCTCATTGGGTCACTTGAGTCAGCATCATCTCCATGGCCATGGTGTTTTGGGGACATGTTCTAGGAGTTGCACTAGGAACGCCGCAGTGAGCAGAAGACATTTTTCGCACACCCGGAGCTTACACTTGAGTGTGGGGAGCTAAGCAGAGAGAAAATTACCTTGTTTTCCAGGTGGTCTCACCTGCTATGGAGGGAAATTCACCAGGCTGGAGGTCGACGGGCACTGGAGATAGGCTGTTTTAGGTGAGATCATTTGAGAAGATGACCTATAATGAGAGGTCAGAAGAAAATGAGGGAGAGAACCTGTGGACAACTGGGTCAAGAGTCATGTCCCTAAGGAATAGTATATGCAAAGGTCTAGAGGTGTGAGCATGCTCAGTTTTAAAGAAAACTTTATTTCAGAAATATCAAGTCTTCTCTATCACCTAAAAGGCCCCTCCCAATCTGCAGCCCATTCCCAGCTTCCTGCCCACGTCGCATCTAGATCCCCTGCCCCATGCTAACGCACTTCTCTTCAGTCACTGGACTCACGGCTACTTCTTACTTTGAGTGCAATATGAAGGCATTGAAGTTTGAGCAGAGGAATGCCATAACCTGACTTTGCCTTTTGAAAGATAACACCAGCTCTCCCAGAGAAGGGCCTTCTGGTAGCATCGTGCAGGAAGCATTTGGCTGTAAACTGCCAGGTTGGAGCTTCAAACCCATCAGTCCCTCCAAGGATCGAGGCTGTCTGCTCCCATAAAGATGGGTAGTCTTGGCTATGAGACAGTTCTCCTCCACCCTCTAGGGGTCTATAGGTTGGAACTGACTCCGCAACTGTGGGTCTGGTCTGCGTTTAAGCTGTAGAAGAGAGAGGTGGTGAGAGGCAGGTCAAAGAGACCAGCCTGCACTTGTCATAGTTTGATTGGAAGCTGACTGTCTGGACCAGGGGACAAGTGTATAGCTATGAGTACAGAACTGTGTTACTACATTCCTCCACACTTCAGTTTCTTCCATTTGGGCGATTGAGGATGGGACCAGGAATCTGCCATTTTTCTTTAAATATTCTAGGTGTTTCTGAAGCATTCAAACCCAGTGACTGAGGCTCAGGACTTAACCTTCTCTTTTCCCAGGAGATCTTCTTGGCGTACCTGACAGCACCAGTGCTCTCTCTCCTCTACCTTGGGGTTTCTGACTTAAGAAAACCCTGGTGCCCACCGGGTTCCCCTCTGCTATCTTCCTTGATTCCACCCTGCTGCGCTCAACCTGCCACACCCAGACAGCCATCCACTCCTCACACCCGGAAGGTTAAACCCCATATTGTAGAAAGATGACAAGATTCATCTTGTCTTTTCCCTGCCAAAATCCTTCGAATGGCTCTGCTCTGTCTCCAGGACAGAGTCCAGGACCTAGTTAAAATCTCCTGCATCAATCATCCCAATTTATCTCCCTGGTGCCACCCAACAGGCCTTCCCTGGAGCCGACGTGATTGATTCGCTGTGCTTACAACTCAACTTGGAGTTCCTGTTTCCGCCTCTGGCTTCTTCCAATGTATTTCCTCAGATTTCTTCCTTCTCTGCCGACCAAAAACTCAGTGCGGTGGAGTCCATTCCAAGCCCTCTGGGACAGGGTAGAACTGCCCCTGTGGCTTTCTGAGACTGTGGCCCTTCACGAGAACAGAAAGCCTCTTCTTGCTCCTGAGGTACAACTGTTGGTTTCGATCTGCCCACCTTGAGATACCGGGGTGGGTGTAGTGGTTATGCACTGGTTATAATCTCTCCCAGGGAGAAAGATGAGGCTTTCGATTCTCATAAAGCGTTACAGCCTGGGAAATTCACAGGGGCAGTTTTATCCTGCCCCAAATGGTTGCCATGACTTGGAATTGACTTGGTGGCAATGAGTTTGCTTTTGGCCACACCACGTTTTATTCAGCCCTCAAAGGGCTGCCTACATTCTGAACAAATGCGTATGTTTAAAATATTTGCCTGGTGTGTAAGGCAGGGTTCTCTTAAAACCTGTATTTATGATTTTATTTCTCTGGAAGCACTCCGGGTACCACTTGTGTCAGGCAACTAGAAGACTGGCAGTCCTTCAAGTCTTGAGGGCCGCTGAGTGGTCCTCTGTAGAGCAATTCAGGCTATCTGGTCACAGGCAGCAAACAGAAGAGCAGGTCGCCAATGGTCAGCCAGAGGACAGAGTCCAACATTCCCCAGCTCAA
>PVJH01032791.1:0-20998 GCA_004026705.1 Nesogale talazaci | reverse complement strand
ACGATGAGAAGGAAATAAATCCTAATATGGTGTGGGCCCTACTTAGCTGGTAAATGACTGCTGGGTTTTTTTTTTGGGGGGGGAGGGGTGTTTGGAGGGGAGGGGCATCACTGCCCTCTGGTGGTCAGGGAGCTACCCAGCCTTGCTCCTGGAAGGCTGCTGCTGGATTTGAACCACCAAGCCGGTGAGCCGCAGGCCCATACTCAATCACTACACCACCTCAGCCCAATAACTGCTGTTTTTAAGTTTTGTGTTTGAGATTATTTTAAATCCCCAAGAAGCCCTCCTCTTCCTTTCTGCATTACTCGTCACTTCTCTCCTTGCCTGACTTCCTTCTCAGCCATTCCTTCTTTTCCTCCCCTCCTTCCCCACCTCCCCTCCTCACCCCCCATGTTGCCTTCCTTCTCCTTGCAGTGTCTTGGTTGCTTCCTATTGAAGTTACTGGCTGCTGCCACCGGGGGTCACTGTGAGTCAAAACTGACCCTGGCACCCAGGAACTCCCAGCTTCCCATTCTGTGGCCATATTCCATTTATTCTGATCTTCTTTTCATGTAGCAGCAGCTGGCTGAGAAAGGTCCTTACAAATACAAAGAAAAGCCTCTAATTACACATTTCATGGGGATGACATCAGTGGGTGAATAGAGAAGAGGTAATCTCATTCCCTAATGGGAAATTTCAATCCTCATGTAAGACTGAATGGAAAAATGAAATATCTCAAAGGCTATAGTAATAAGAAAAAATGAACTCTTTTCATGTTTTTCAGCTTTGTGTTCATTTTTCACTATCAAATTTTAAAGTTCTCACTAACCAAATAGCTCTGTTTTCTCTTATTTGGTGAGCTTGTGATTCAAGAACCTCAGACCCTCTTGGTATTTCCTGATAGAGATATTTCAGAGTTCCTTTTTTTTTTTCAATTTGGAAGGGAGAGATTTTCAGTGAAAGCGGATATTCTGAGTTGAAGTTTGGTAGCCGTGGAACAACGTCAATAGCACTGCCATCCAATGTGTTGCTCCAAGATCTTATAAAGGAAATACGATGCGCTTTGTTAAATTGGTCTGGTGATTATTTTATTTTCTCTGAATCCGCTGAAATTGACAAAGGATACTAGTTATTTTAGCTGATGCTAAACTCCCTTCCCTGATGTCTCCTTCCTCAATCCTGGAAAACCCAAACCAAGCTCGTTGCTGTCCATTTGACTTGGATTTAAAGCAACCCTGCGTGTGCCAGAGCAGAACTGTGCTCTACTGGGTTTTTAATGACTGATTTTTAAGAAGTAATTTTTCCTTAGAAAGGCTTGGGAGACTCCAATCATTTAGCAGCTGAGCACATTAACAATTTTTAACCAACCAGTAAGCCTCAATCTCTTTTTTGTCAAGCCTATTATAAACAGATTACAATGCTAAATTGACTCCAAAATCCACTAATGGGTCATAACAAACACTTTAAAAGACAATATTCTAACTCAGCACACACAGAAACTGCGAAGCAACTAGTAGAGAAATTACTCTTCTGTTAATAATGTATGCACCCTAGAAAGGTATTTGATTGCGAGAAGCAAGGGCCTTTGTCCCATTAGTAATAGACACACTGTGGATAAGGAGGCATCTCCAGACCCCGACCTTCAGCAGCGGACAAGGTGTCTCCCCGACAGGAAATTCACTGAGTGATACCACGGAGTCTTCTCACCTTCACGTGTCTGCAATCAGGAAATTCCCTTGGACATTTCTCTTGTGAGGATTTAATTGTTCCTTGGCTTCTGAAAGTGTAGATTTCAGTTCTTTTTTCTGCTCTGATGGATTTTCACCATGTATCAAACTGATTAACTAGATGATTTTTAACTCATCCATATTAATAGACTTTTTATAACAGGTGAGAGCATTATGACTAGGCATGGACCACAAGGTTTTATAAAATTTTAATTTTCTCTTATTCTTCTGCAGGTGGGTAGGATGGGTCTCTTTTGAGAAATTGGTATTTGCAGAATTTTCAGGAAGTGCTTATTATAAGACAAAATGAACATGTCTACATGGCCGTTCCTAGATCCTTTGTGTGGGTATATTAACATTATCTACCATGTATATACTTCTATTACTGTAGGTATTACACTCTTATTTTTCTATTTATATTACTACCTATCTGTGCTATAAAAGCCATGATTCCCACATCAGAATACCTATGGGATATAAATGAAAATCATTTTGATTTAAGTCAATCACAGTGCCGTGAATCTCAGCCCTATCTGCCATTGCAAGTCCTCCATCGTTTAAAATCCATTCAATCATTCTGGGAATATCAAAGTGGTTTCTGTCACTTTAAGACCATTGTCCTTTCCTTCCTTTCCTTTTCTTTTCTTGAAAGGTGAACACTTTTACCTGAAAAGCTGTAAGACTCTGATTCTTCACAGTCTGAGGTCTCTCAGCGCACTTCTCCCAAAGTGCAGCTTTCCCAGTGCTCCTGGTGGAAACTGGGAAAAGTCCCAGGTGCACAGCACCGACTTACCACCCTCAGCTGGTGTGGAGTATAATCTGAGTTAAGGCGAGACCACTGTGTGTTTCAGGGCGGGCCTGAACCCCCTGTAGGGGGTTCGATCATTGTTTTTGTAGGAAGAAAACCATTAGATCTTTCCTCCATGGTGCTGCTGGGTCACATTTTCCTTTCCAACATTCCATGCAGGGAGTACTCATTGTGCCAAAGCACACACCCCCATGAAATTATGAAGAAGTTGGACTGGTGCACTTTATGTTCCCAAAATCTCAGGGGGCGGGTGAAGGGATTCATAAATGTGAGATTTTCTTTGACATTTCCACCCCGCCCCCCGAAAAGCCAAACAATAAGCATGTTTGAATACAACACGTGAAACATGCATATGCTGTGGAATTATTCTCAAGTTAATATTTTCTCTGACTTCCTCCCCCTTCCAAATGCTCCTTGTCAGTGTATTCAAATGATTCTTGTAGTCCTTTAAAATAGTATAACAGATCCTTTGGGGAATATGTCACTCCCAGGGATTTATACAATTCATAATATGTACCTCATGTGGGGCAGGGGGATTATTTGATATGACTCCTCATAGTCTTTGTAACTCCCACCAAACGATTAGATGGACTCATCAAATTGGATGGATGGAACTCTAATGTGATGATGGGTCCATTTTCCATCCTGCTGCATATAAAATGTGCCACATTAGAAGCAGGAACCAGAGTGGTCTCATGATGGGTCCATTTTCCATCCTGGTGCATATAAAATGAGTCACATCAGAAGCAGGAACTAGAGTGTCTCATTATTATCAACAAAGGGGATCCAAAAGCAGACTATCTTCTTCGAATTTTGAGATTCCTGTGTAATGAATCTTTTTGATTTAGGTCTAAAGGGCTGGGAGTGACAGAGTTTCAATAGCAACAGAGAAGAGGCAACAGAACTCAGAACACAAGACAGAGTTGGGGGCTTCCCAGTCCATGGAACATGAAGGCTGACTGAATTGAGCAAGAGATTATCTTGGGAAGTGAGTGATCTCCAGGTACTTAATCTGAGGAGCTGGTTTTGCTGACCACAGATCTAGCAGCAGGCAGGTTCAGGCTGAGACTTATGACAGAATAGCTTGCTCTTTCGACAATTATTGGCAACACTGAAACGACAATCTGATTACCTGAGCAGAGCCAAGACCCAAAAGCCATGCATTCAAAAAGGCGTAGGACCATAGAGAGGCACACCTTTGGGCACGTGTGAAAATAAGCAGTCCTGACCAGAACTGTATTCTGAGACTTTCTGATCCATAATTGCTGCTTGTTAACTTCCCTCAGAAATTCCCTTGTTAATATTGCTTGTGAGTTCTACGTGGCCATTGCAACCCATGATCAAACTATGTAGAGCAGCAGAGTGCTGGGAGAAGGGAATGAGTCCGAGAATTGATACAGGAGGAGAAAGGGGGGAGGTGCATCTGGCCTCTGTCTCCCTGGCGTTGGCCTTCAGCTGATGTTGGATTGGATTGGCCTCACTCCTTCTGATGTCAAAGAAGGTCAGACCCTGTCCCCATGCCCTCTTTGCACCCTTATATCTCCACATGTATCTATACCTATCTTGCTCCCATGAAGAAAATGCTGTCCTATCTGTTTTATCCGCAACATGTCTAGCCCATAGATGTTAGCTAACTTATGATGTTTGAATGAATCATAAAAACAAATAAAAATGATTTTAGTTAGTTGTATTCATTCACATCAATTTATAGGAAACACATTCAACTCCCTTAGCAAATTAATCAGGTAGATTTGTTCTTAGTTTATTTTTGCTTGTTTGATTTTATTTCCAAGTTCACTAGTTGATTTGGAATATGACAAATCTAAGGATGTTCCTGGCTGTGTGATAGGGGTTCTGTATTTATTATTTGTGCTACATAATTTCAGTATACATTAGACAGCATCCATTTTTCCTTTTTTTTTCTGGACCTATTTACAAGCTCCAGAGTGGTACAAGGGAAACAGGCAAGGTTTTTCATATCGACAAAGAATTTCAGTCAGGATCAGGTACACCTTGGCCTATGTGTCAGAATCCACTTGTCATTGAGGATGATTTTTGATTTGTTGAGTGGCACAAAACATGAAGCTAAGATCTATTAACCAAAAGGCTGATGCTTTCAGACACACCCTGAGAAGAAAGACCCCCACAAGTTCCTAAATGAAAATCCCACTGTGGAGACTCCTACTTGCAAATGCATGTTGTCCTCTGGAGTGGGAATCAATTCATTGCCCACTGGTTTGGTTTTGCTTTAGAGCTTTTAAATGGATAATATTGCTATGAATTTTGATGTTTGCAAAAGTGCAACTGTTCATCTGTCATCAATTCAGTTCATTTATGTCTTTGTTTTGTATTTTTTAAAAGTATACCTTGTATTTTTGTGTTTTTTGTTTGTTTTTGTTTTGTTTTTTGGGCATCACTGCCCTGGTGGGAGTAGGAAGTCCATCTTTACTCCTCTGCTGGATTTGAACCACTAGACCTGTGGGCTGCAGTCCCGCACACAACCACTACGCCACAGGGGCTCAGCCCCATGCCTTGGATTTTATTACTCTCATGTATGCAAAAGCATCTTCTTCAAATATGTACGAACTTGGTTGGGCCATGATTCTTAACGTTTGGGCAATTGTGTGAGGATACCCCATATATAATCTGATGTGATAGGCCAATCCGAGTATGACTCTAAAACCCACACTCCCTGCCTTCCAATTGATGGTGACTCAGTTACTCTAGATAATGTCTCTGTGGCTATAAATCTTGAGGAGAACAGATAGTCTGCAATATCGACCTCAGCTTTCTCTGCTGGAAGGGTGATTCCCATGGGTGTGCTTGAACCAAATTTTATCTTATAAGAAATAAAAGGAAAGGGAAGGGAACAGAGATCAGAGAAACTTACTACCCCTTTTAGAAATCTATATGCTTGAAAACTTGTCAAGGTTAACTCTGCACATTTTGGATATGAAATTAAAAAATTTTAAAGTGACTGTTGTATTGCAATATATATACAAATATATACTCATACATTTGTGTGTGTATATATACACACAAACATATATGTGTATGTACACACAAACATATATATGTATATATACACACAAACATGTTAGAATGGCAAAATGTCTGATTTTATATATATATACATATACATACACACACATATATATATCTCAGACCCTTTGCCCTTCCAACATGCTTTATCTTTTTATCTACACAATTCAAAGGCATTCATCCCTTTATTTCTTGGATTACAATTGTTGTTGTTATTGTTTGCCAGTCAATCTCAACTCCGAGTAACACCCACTCCACCCCAAATACACTGTTGGAGTGAGCTTATTTATACTCCCAGAAAAAAAATGGAGGCAACTTTCCCTCATTAATCTGTTTTTGTTATCATGCACCCCTTCAAAATAGACACCAACCAACCTGGAGGAGGCAAAAAGATCTAGAAATTATGAAAGGCAAAGGACCTTTGTCAGTATAGCTCAAAACATTATCTGAAAATAATTCAAGTATTCATGGTTCTGAATTATGATTGTTATTCCGGAATCTAATAGAAATCACCAGATAGACTTTATGATAATTTATTGTGGTAACTTATCAGAAACTGCTAGAAAAATGCCTTAAAGCTAGAAATTCACTTAAACTACACAGAAAACCAAAAAGAGAGAACAAAACATTTCGGCTGCTGCTACTCATAATTGATAGGTTCCGTTTCCTATGAGTCTTTTGAATCTTATAAACTGCTTTTTGTGCACAGAGCAGAAGACCAACTGGAGACTCTATTGACCTCTCTATGGGTTATAATGGTTTTGATTGAAATGACATCCTCAATACTGCTAAAGAAAGAGAAATGTAAACTTCTTTCAGTGCATTAAAGATGGACAGGCTCTGACTCAGTGATTCATATCCGTGATCATTCAGCTTGTAAAATGCTAGTTTATGGCTTCAGCTTAATGCTTGTTAACATCTTGTAATATGGATTCGTGATCATTCAATTTTAACCCAAACTTCAATCTAATTGACCCTTTGTGGAATTTTCTTCCCAACAATGTGCTGATATTAGTAGGAAGTCTGCAGACTCAGCAGGGTACAATGCACAGATGCATTCGAGGGCATTCTTCTGAAAAATCAATGGACATTGTGCATGATGTGAAGTTTCAATTGGACAAATCAATAAGTTCTGGATGTACATGGCTTTGTGATTCTTTTGGCTATGTACTGGAAGAACATTATACAACCTATTTTTTCACATTTATATAAAATGTGGAAAATATTCACCTTAATTTAAAATTCTATTACTTCAGTCATTTGTATAATCATTGAAGAGTTTTAAAAATCTAACTATAATGTCATGAAAGAAAAGAAAAAACCCTATTCTGAGAGTCAGAAGACCTTGTTTTCAAACTGTCCTACTGTTAGCTCTGCCTTTAATGTGCATGTGTCACATACAACTTAATTTTCATTCATGCTTTATTTTATTCTGAAGTTCTTTATTATTAATGAATTTTAAATAAATGATACAAGTGCATTTCATAACAGTATAATGTCCAGCAACTTTTTCAAAGACAATTCTCAATAGCCAGCAAGTTGTCTTCCCAAAGATCACTCCTCCTAGGGGTTTCTTCTAAGGACCTTCTATATATATATCAAGCATCTAGATAAAATGAAATTTATGGAGCTTCTGATATATGTAAATATCATGGCTTGCATGTATAATTTCACACCTTGAATTTTTGGCTTTATTCATTTGGGGCAGGGGTGTCAATCTCAGCAGTCACAGAAGCTATAATTTTAATCATGAGACAAATCTTATTTCATTGTATGCAGTTAGCATTCAACGGATGAGAAGAAGATAGGAAGAAACTGGTTCTTGAAAGCGGGACGATACATTTTCCATCAAACACTTATGAATTTCCCATGAATAAATTAAACAAACAATTTAGAAACTTGAAAAAACTAATTCCCTATATAGGAGAAAATCAGGGATAAACTTGGAAAGGTATGTGGAATATCTCGCACATCTCATGAATATATGCTATTTTCTTAAATCTTCTCTGAATTTTTGTTTCTTCTTCCTTAAAACTAAGATGATATCACAAAGTCCCTCTACTTTATAGGATTATGAGACAGATCAAATTATCCTCACCTGGATTCCTACCCAGTCTTGAACATCTTTCTTAAACATTGAAGTATTCTAACTCATGCCAAAAATATGATGTATTATAAAACTTCAAAGTTGTGCAACAATAAAATTAGCATTTCTAATAGCCTTTAAAAAAACCTAGCCAAACATATTCATCATAAAATTTACATAATACATTTAAATATGATATAAGATACAGTTGTCATATGTTTTTCTAAGCAATTTGATAACACACTGTTTGGTCAAGGTCAAGAGTAATGACAAAAACTGTTGAAAGCATATTACACTCACTTCCACGATGTGGGTTTGAATCTCTAAGTACCATGCACTACTGATTGCATCGCTGTGACTTCAGATTTGAATCTCTAATGAGCCTATGGGGCAGAGTTGTACTGCCTCATGGGGTTTCCAAGACCGTATGGGAAGATAAAACTTAATCCTTCCTCAATGGATCACCTAGTGGTTTTGAACTATTAGCACTGTAGGTAGCAGCTCGACAAGTAAGCCACTATGCCATAAGTCTCCTTAAAAATGTCTAATGGTGCAAATTCCATAAAGAGATATTTCTGTAGCTACCACTTTAATAAAGGTTCTTAAATTCAGATTCCATTTTTGGAAGTCATGCTCCTACCAAGATACAAGCTCCCCCTCTCACTGCCATTGAGTCAATTCCAGTTCAGAGTGAACTTATAGAACAGAGTTGAAGTGCCTCTGTGCCTTTCTGAGACTAAATCTAGACAGGAATAGAAAGCCTCCCAAGGAATGGCTAGTGGTTTTAAATGACTGACCCTGAGGTTAGCAGCTTCATTAGTAGACCACTATACCACCTGGGTGCCTATGATAATAGTAAACCCTTCAAAAGACATGTACAGAAATAATTATTATAACACTGCCTAATATGGAAAAATATAAGTAAAACAACCTCATGACATCAAATAGATTGCTATGCAAGGAAACTATACTTTTCAGTAGAGTTCAGTAGTGGACTTCACTCCATTTACATATTTTAAATGTCCCTTGAGGATGAGCTGGTAACATATAAGATGGTAACTTATAGTGAATCTCAAAGAATGAATTCCTTTTCTAAAAAAAAGATCACTTTATTGACTGTGTGTGTCTTACAGCTTATAACAATCCATACATCAATTGCATCAAGCACATTCCTATATGGCTGCCATCATTATTTTCTAAAGATTTGCTTTCTAATTGAGTCCTTGGTATCAGAAGCTGTTTTTTTCCCCTCCCTTACCCCACCCTGTAACCCCTTGATAAATTATAAATTGTAATTTTCATATTTTATAGCAATTGCTTTAATCCTCCCCCACAACCCTTTCTCTCCCCACCTTCCCCCTACCCTCCTGGTTTTGCTACTATTATTTCTGTTCCTGAGAGGTTTCTCTGATGTGGATTCCATGTATCATGAGTTCTTATCTGTAGTTGTGCATATGCTCTGGTATAATTCTCAGTGAGAGGCAGGATTGGGATCATGATAGTCGGGGGTGAAAAAGTCTCAAGGGACCAAAGGAATATTGTGTTTCATTGGTGCTATACTGTGCCCTGGTTGACTCATCCCTTCCCTGTGATCCTTCTATAAGGGGATGTTCTATTATCTACAGATGAGTATTAGGCTTCAGCTTCAACCCTCCTCATTCTCAACAATATGCGTTTTTGTTTGTTTCTTTGGGGCCTTCAGATTCCCATTACCTGATCACATTGATGCCTCATGATCACACAGACTGGTGTGCTTCTTCCATGTGGGCTTGCTGTTTTTCTGCTAGATGGCCACTAATTTAACTTCAAGTCTTTATGATCCCAGAAACCATATCTTTTGATAGCCAGGCACCATCAGCTTTCTTCATTACATTTGTTTGTGCACCCATTTTTTTCTCTGCAATCAGAGGTGAAAAGTCTTTCCACTTCTTCAATATATTGCCACATAAATATATGTATATAGGCCAATTCCTCCCTTTATATGACTATATATTGTATACATATACATACTTATAAGTATACAGCTATGCTTATACCTCTATCCATAGTTTAGCTGTGGTAGTTATAAAATCGGTTGTCAATTTGAGAGGATTAAGAGTGAAGAGGTGGAGTTTAGCTTGTCAATCAGGTTGTAGCTTGATGACTTCATTTGAAGGTGGAAAAAGGGAGGACACAGGCTCACTCCCTGGGAAACATTGAAGTTAACAAGATACATGGAGCTACACTAGTGCCCTGAGCTGAAGGAGCTACAAGGAGACCTCTACCAGTGCTGAAATGCTTACAACACCACTGGATCCACAAGACTTCCCATACCCTGCCTGTGATCTCCCTGCATTCCACATCATTGCATGTTTCAAAAGTACAAAGAGAACTTTATAGATTGGTATCGGACAGATGGGTTAATATTGGACTTATGGAATTGATCTGGACTGGGCTGGCATGTTTTCTCAATGGTCAATGCTCTTATATATAAACCTCATATACACATGAGTGTTTCTATGAATACCTTTCTCTAGCTAACCCATATTAACACATTTGCTTCCTAGATCTTTCCTGCTTCCTTTTAACTTCCACCTGGCCCACCATCATACTCGCCCTTCTTCTGCCTCTTAGGAATTACTCTGTTAGAGTTTGTTTCCAAACCCTCGGGATCTCTATGTCTCCATTGTGGAGTTTAATTCCATAGTTGTTCCCCTGTTTTTGGCATTGTTTACTCAGTTCTCCCTCTCCCACCTCCTCCATCCCAAGTCCTTCTTGAATCACTGGTCCTTTGATTCTTCATCAGGTTTGCTTCTCATGCCTATTTTGTACAGGTAGGAAAGCCAGAAATTTTGTAGGCAAAAGAAAATGAAAACAAGATTGAATTAAGTAAAAAAGAAAAGAAAAACTATGTATATTAAAAGTAATAGCAACTAGCAACAAATGAAGAAGGATAGATAATTCCAGGTCTACTTACTGACCTGCAGGACTATTTCCCCACTGGTCCTGGGGGCGAGGTAGGGTTTTTCCCAGCAACTGACTTCCTACCCTAAAGTCTATTTGGGAGGTTCCTCAGGGGCTTTGTGGCTTGGGTTTGCTCTCATAGCTGATCTGTTATGTTCTTTTCTTGGCTTACCCCACTATGGGGGTTCAGATTGGGCTCAATCCCCTCCATGTGACCCCAGTATTGTCCTCTATTGTGTCCTCTTCAGTGAGAGGGCATCATATTTCCTGTTGTAATCACTCTTTAGCCCTTGCTGTACCTTTGCAGCTGCGTGCATGGATGTTGTACTCCGGGCATGGTATGCCTCTGTGGAGTCTAGACCCTCACTCTCTCTTTTTCTTTCTTGTTGTGCTTCTGTGTGGGTATGGCATTCCAGCCCCTCTCCCTAACCTGTAAGTTTAGTGCTATCCTCTATTGCACACACTTCTAGGGAGGGGGTCAGTTTGGCAATGATTGGGACCAGCCCTATAGTCCACTCTGTTTATGAATTGCTCCATGTGGTTATGCTGCCATCAAGGTTTGGCACACTATGGTGGATTCTATATGCACACTTACAATTCTTTGGAGACATAACCAATACTCTCTTCCTAGGTGGGTTAGTGCCCTGATCCCCCCAGTGCCATCATCTCCCCCTTCTACATCCCACTCTCCATTCCCCAACTTCCCCCTCTTTGTACTAGAATAACATGTGCATCCTTGGGCTTGGCCTCCCCCCACACATAACTGACTACCTGTCCCTCAACTTGCATAGAGTGAAATAAGTGATTTTTCTTCTATACTTACTAGGCTGATTATACTTGTATCAGTGGAGTCATATTGTACTTCTCTTTTTGTAATTGTATAGGTTTGCTTAGCATAATTTCCTTCTTTCCAATTGTGAATTGTGCCACAATAAACAGTGGAGTACAGATGACTGTTCGAGGCCTGTTTCTTACCTCTTGTGAGTATATGCTTAGTAGAGGGATAGCTCAATTTCTATGTACTTTAAATAATATCAGATCACTGTGCACAGATGCTGTCCATATCTACATGACCACCAGCAGTGGAGGAGCATTCCTATCAGTAGAATAGAGCTCCTATCTGAACATGTGCCCTCCAACATTTGTTGATATCTGATTTTCTTATTGGGCTATCCTCCTGGGTATTAGGTAGTACCTCCTGATTGTTTCGTTTTGTCACAATTTCTTCATTGATAGTCCTGATAGTTTGAGGGTTGACTTCTAAGTTTGTAATTCACTGAGTCATTTTCTGGGAACAATATGGGAAGTTAAAGTTTTGATTACTTTGTTTAGATGCTGTCGTTGGTTTCTGTGTGAAATGGCAAAAATGAATGTTGTTAAATGTATATTTTGAGAGCAGTGGTAAAAGTTGCCATTTGAATGTCTCAGGAACCATTCTGCTCAGGGAGAGTAGTTTGATTAGGTCAAATGACTGACAGAAAGCATGGATCTGTTTTGATGTCTTCAGAGACTTAGTTCCATGTTTTTGTGTAAATAGAAGAGTTTAGATAAGGATTTAGATATGGTTAAAAAAGGATTGAACTTGACCATTTAAGAATTGTTCAGTATCTGATCTTATCTTGTTTATACTGATTTCTCATGCTTATTATTAGATATAAGGATGTATAGAAATGTTTATTGGGAAATACAAAAATAGAGAGTTTTTAAATCCACTTGCTTCAAGCTAAGAATTTGATCTCTAGATGGGTTTAGGGCACACCATCAAAGATATCTCTGAAGAGATTGACCTCCTCCTTTCCTTAAATTGGTTTAAGCCACACCTAGAAAGACTTCTCAGAAGAAATTAGCCCCACACAGTCTTTTGGAGTACTCAGGAATTGGCATTCTGAGAGATCTACATATAGGGCAGATTGACTGGTTGTATGTAGAAGGATGAAGTCTGTTTCCTTGGAAAATCTTGGACCAGTGATTATTTTCAGAAGTGAAGGAATCTGAAACCATAAAGATAACTCCTCTTTGTGACTGAATGTTAAAGGATGTCTATGGCAGGTTGTAATGCTTATTAGGTGACCACCCAGATTTACCACTTGTTGAGTGGAAGTAGAAGAAATACAGCAATAAAGAGACAGATTGAGGTTGGCCATTGACACCCGTGGACTTGGTTCACAGGAAATAGAGAAGATAAGAGTGGCTTGACTGGTCTGAAGTTCATGGCCTAGTATGAGAGGGCTAGACATGTTGAGAATTTGTGAAGGGACCATGATGATCTAAGGGGAAGGTGACCATTGGATACCCTGGTGAAGCTAAGTGAGACAGCCCACATGGAGTTGACCAAACCTGACCAGAGGAAGAGAATCTATTTGAGCCTGTGAACTGGTGCATATTGCTGCTAACTTTATGGATGACCTGTCCTCATTTGGCTTTGCTAATGGATGTGCAATTCACAAGGTTCCAACTGAAATAAAGATTCTTCATATTGAAAGATATGTTTACTTCCTCAGAGCACTGGGTTGACGTAACTCGTCAATATAGAGATTGTATGCCCAAAATTGAGGTGATAAAGGCACAAAGGGATTGGATTTACAAACTCTTATAGGTGAGGGAATATATATTCATAGGATTAAAGGACTAAGGTGTGGGCATTAATTGCAATAATAAGGCACAGAATATCTTTTGTTTTGTTCAGTTATAGAATTTTATTTTTAAATGATGGTGGCACATGTTGAATTGTATGCATTTTAGTTTTATCCTGTTAGGTATAGATATGATTTTATTGTTTATTTGAAAGTTACATATGGTTACAGATTTATGCTAAAATATGAAATTGACAAGGGGTGGTCTGAAGCAGTCATGTTCTTGTGTGTCAATTTCATGATATGGAGTCTAGCGGTGGAGTCTAGTCTGTCAATTTCGATAGAGCTAATGAGGCCTTTGTGTGGGCATGGCTTTCTCCTGAGAATTCTGGGAAGTCTCATGGTATTTCCCAATTGGAAAAGAGAAACTTGACTAAGTTTCTGAGGGACTACTGACAAGATGAGATGACAGCATGCTGATCGATCCTGATTCCTAGAGAATGGAGGAGTGAGAGGAGAAGTGGCATGGGCTTTACCTGATGGAACCAGACCTCTGAGGCCAGAGAAGCCACAGAACCCCTGCCAGCCCTGAGATGCTTCTTCTGCCAATGAATACTGCTGATGTACCCTGAGTCCTGGAAATGAGGAGCCATGGGGAGACACCTGTAAATGCCAAGATGCTTCTATTGCATGTGCTTTGTGACAAGGAAGAAGACTTTATACACTGGTAATGGAGATATGAGGTAATATCAGACTTTTGACCTTACACTGGACTGGGTTGGGATGATTTCTCAATGTTCCATTCCTCTTGTATCCAAATGCATGTTTATGTATTTGTTTCTCTAGTCTACCCTGAGTAACACAGAAGCCTTGTGGGTCCAATGCTATTGTAAACATCTCAGCACTGATTGTGTTTCATTTCCCTTTTCCAGCTCCAGATGTTTGGTTCCATCAGCCTCTCTCCATGTGTCTCACAGGGAGTCAGTCAGGAGCTTGTCTCTCCCAACTCCAAGGAAGAATACCAGAGTTCCAAGAATCCTCAGAAGTACATGGCCACACAGACACTTCATTGGCTATCACCTGATTGACAAGGTAGAAGTCACACTTTCATTCATAATCCTCTTAAATTGACAATTATGTAACTACCACACTGAACTTCTTTTCAAGTGATCCATCTTTCACTGATTGCAGTGTATTAAAGTCACCTACTATGATTGTTGAGTGTGTGATTTCCTTTTTCCATCTTTTGAATGGTTTGTTTAAAATTTTCTTAGGTATCTCTTTAGTTGCATACATATTTATTACGCTCACAGGTTCCCGGTCTATTGATTCTTTGAGCATTATATAATGCTCATCCTTGTCACTTGCTATCACATGCATCTTGAAGTCAATTTTGTCAGAGATTAGGATTGCAACCACTGACTTTTTTGAGTTGCCATTTGCCTGATCTATTTTCTGCCAACCTAATATTCGTAGATTATTTTTGTCTGTGAACTTAAGATGTGCATCTTGCAGGCAACAGATTTATGGGTTATATTGTCTGAGTTAGTATGATAACCTTTGTCTTTTAACGGGTGAGTGAGCCTGCTGATATTGAAAGTTCCGATCACCATGCTTGCATTGATTTCTGTCATCTCTTAACCTTTGCTTTGGGTTTTCCCTATTTCCCTTCATATCAGTGTGCTGTGTTTGTGCAGGATGTTTCATTCTTGCCTTCTTTCCCTCTGAGGCAATGTTTTATAGTTATTGTTTTCACTAAGGTGACTTCTGTGTGGAGTAATACTATATGGTGGTCTCCTGCTCGGACTTCTTGGATATTGGTCTTCTGACCATAGTCAGCTGGCAATGATTTTCCTCAGGGTTGGGTGTCTTATGGCATGTTATTTGAGTTTTTCCTTGTCCTGGATGACTCTTACCTCACTGTCTATCTTAATAGATAATTTGGCAGACTACAGGATTCTCAGATTGGTGTTTTTATTTTCATTCAGCTTTCAGAGAATATCACTCCACTCTTTCTTCCTTTCATAGTATCTCCTAATATGTCTGAGCACATTCTTAAATGAGCACCATTGTATATAGCTGTCTCTTTTTTTCTTCTGGCTACCCTTAAAAATTTCTTTTTTTCCTCCAAATTATATGTTAACTATTAAGTACCATGGAGAGTTCTTTCTTGGGTTCGGTCTAATTGGTATCATCACTGCTTCTTACTTGAGTTTCTGGTTTTCATTCCTTAAGGTGGAGAAGCATGTTTCCAGAAGCACCCTCTCTAATTTAGCTATTGACTTCTTCATTGTGTCTTGTTCTGGTAGACAAATTATTGAATACTGTTCCTTTTCATAGCATCTGACACTACCTCAGGTTTTCTTCCACCTTTTAAATTATCTTGTTTGACTGTGTTTCCTGTTTATTGAAGTCTGTCTAACTGTCCTCAAGGTAGCAGTACGATTCTCCTCTCTTCTAGTCTGTTGGGGAGGTCCATGATCATGTGTTTTGCTTCTGTTATCTCATTCATTAGTTCTTATATTTCCATTCGATTCATGGACTTCATCCCCTCTACCATGCACTTTATCCCACCTATCTTGCACTTCATCTCCCCTATCATTGCATACCTATTCTGTGTTGCTTCCCCTATATCCTGTATTATTCCAAGCAACATCCTGAAGATTTCTTTTTGTGGCAGATTAACTTCTGATTCTTCTAGGAGTGTCCTTTCTGCCATTACATTTTCCTTTTTTTGTTTTCTTATTGGGGGTGTTGAGGTAGGTTGCTGTTTCTGTGTCATTTTGGAATTGGACACCATGTTTCTGGGATAGTAAGTGACCCTAACCTCTTTCACTGTGTGACTACTAGGAGTATTTTTGAAAACTACATGTGGCCTACTATGGTGGTGGTTGGACTGCTATGTAGGCAAGTTTCCATGACAACTCAGTGAAACTGGTGATGGACAGGACTGCAGTACAGGCACAGGTTTGGTCTGGACTAGCCACAATTTGCAGCCTTTTACAGACTCTCTGTGGAGCCCAGAACTGGTCGAGCCAATTGTTGGCTTGGGCTGTGGCTATCAACCTCTTCACTTTTCCCAATTTTCTATGTTAAAGACCTAGGCTTTGCACTAGAAATTAGAGATCTGGTTGTCTTTTTGTGTTGATGTTATGCTAAAGAACATCCAGTTACTTACATTCCAAGTTATACAAAGGACCACTGCCTGGAATTGAAAGATTTTTTCTAATATTATTGGTTTATTTAATTCCCCTCCCCCTTTTTATAATTGGCTTGTGGAGTGTCCTGATATTGGTATTATGCCATGCTGCCCCTGAGGGAAGTGTAACCAGATAAGCAGAGTGGGTATGGGGATAACTGGAACTGAATTCTCCCTTGCCGGCACTCCTGTGTCACTCCCATCTCTAGTTTGCACAGCACTGCCAGTTGTGATCTGGAGAACTGAATTCTGTCACAGATGGATATCTCAGGGGCTCTTCCATTGCTGAAAATTATCTAATTATCTTTCATCACCCATGTTAGCAGGCATGAAGCTGGGGAGATGGAGAGAGGGAAAGATGGTCAGTGTAGTTGTGGAGTTGACCATGCTATATTAGATCATATCATGGGAGAATCCTGGGTCACCCAAGTTGACATAAAACCTAACTATCACATAGACCTTAGTTTAAATTGGAGCAACCTAGTTCATTTGATGGAGAAAGATGAGGCATTCTATTCTGGTAAAGAGCTACAGTCTTAGAAATCCACAGGCACCGTTATATGCTGTCATATGTGTCAAACTTGACTTGATGACAATGAGTTTGGAGTTTGGGGAGTCCATTTACATTATATGGCATTTGGATTCAACCATCTTTCAATATTAGATTCAACTCTAAATTAATAGAATAAATTTATTTTTAATTTATTTGAAATTGAAGCTTTTATGTTGTTTCAGCTAGCATCTAGTCTTGTACAAGCTCTAGACTATAAAGAAACATTTGAAAGGGGAAAAAAGTTAAAACCAGTAAAGGACAAGTAAAATATTACATAAAAATATTCCTAAACATCAACCTGAAGACATTTTAGGAGCTTTCTTAATTGAGAATTCCTGAAATATTCTAATAGTGCTTACTTTAGGGAAAATAAGTTTGTGGGCTTAACTGGTTCTTAAAGAGCTTCACTAATGGCAGCTTACTATCTGACAAGTTAATTTGTTAATATTCTCTATTAAAATACACCAAATATACACTAATCTTCTAATATTTTACAGTTGAAGATATTTCTCAGGGTCTTCTTTCAAAATGGCTATTCATTTTGAATAGGTTCTTAACTTGGCAAATGTATGGACACCTTGACATCTAGCAAAGAGGATTTTAATTTTATTTTAACTTTCAATACTTTTATTACCTTCTAAATCCTATTACCCACTCATTAACAAGTGTGTCACCAAATCCCAAACTTCCATCTTGCCCTTTCTCAGGTCTACATTCACCCACGATGATCAGCATGACCTTCAGCACAATCACCAATATTTTCCAATTGTATTCATCTTCAACCATATTTCCAAAATCCTGATGTGAATTCTGAGCCAGACCATTCTATGTCTGAGCTACAAAATAGCAGACAATTCAATTGCTTTATTTGTGTACCTGATTGGTGCTCTTAGTAATTATTTTGGTGATTCAAAGAGGCAGTATTAAAACATAAAGGATTTACCTAATTAAAAGTAAAAACATCAATCTCACTGAACAGAGGCTATGATTATTTGTTTTAGTATCATCTCACATTTCTAAATGCACTTCAGGGAAATGATTAAACAAAAAGAGCAGCTGTAGCTGTTTGAGTTGTGCTCCAAGATAGTACACTAAGCATGCTCCTTCCACAGTCTCTTTAGTAGTTTCATATAATCTGTTGTCAATGTGATTATTAAGACTGAGTGTGTGGAGTTTTATTTTTCAATCAGGTCCTAGCTTGGTGATGTCACTTGGAGATGCAAAAGAGATAAATCACTCACTAGAGTGGGACATATGGTCACTCCCTGGGAGGCTTTGCAGCTGAGAAGACACAGTGCCCTGAGCTCAAGAAGCCATATGGAGATCACTGCCAGCACCGAGATGCCTCTACCACCAATGGACCCACAAGACTTTCTACCCACTGATCTGTGATCTTCCTTCACTCTGCATCCTAGCATATGTTTTATGAATCTGAAGAGAAATTTATATATTTGTACCAGACATATGAGCTAATATCAGACATATGTACTTGATCTGGACAGGGATGTTTTCTCAATACTCAATTACTCTTATATATAAAGTTGTTTCTGGGTTAAGCCCCGCTGGCACAAGTGGTTGAGTGCAGGACTGCGACCCGCAGGCATGGTAGTTCAAATCCAGGGGTAGCTCTCAGTCAGGAGCAGTGCTGGGTAGCTCCCACGACCACCAGAGGGTAGTGATGCGCCGCCCCCTCAAAGCTGTTTCTTATACACATGAGTGTCTATGAATTGGTTTATCCAGTCTCCTCAAGCTAGCACAGTCTCCATGCAACTAACAATTCAAATAAGAGCAACAAAAGAAAACAAATATGGTTGCTACTGCAGAAGAAAACTTGTGATCTTTTTTGATTGTCAAAGGCAGAAAATAAAAGCTTATAGGATACATTTTAAGATTTCTAATTCCTACTACCATTGAATTATTTTATTTTTATAACTGATTAGCTGCTTAAGTCTTTTGATATTATACTTTAATTTGGTTTCAAATAATAAAGTCAATGCAAATTTAAGTATAAGATTATTTTGCTTTAAATGGTTCATGCTGAATTGACAGGCCACTACTTGAAATGGGTTAGTTCTGGACATATATTCTCAGAAAGAGGGGGGCCAGATGAGGACTCAGAATCAAGTTCCATGAAGGGTGACACCGTAGTCTTGGATCCAAAGTTGTAGCTCAGTGAAAGATAGGCCATGAAACTGAAAGAAAAAGATGGCAACAGATTTCTAAAGGAGACACTTTCAATCAATCTAAGTATAGCTCTGTAGTATTAGAATGAAGTAAAATAAAGATCTAGAAATGCCCAAAGCTTTATTAAATGGCAAAGTCACATTGATAAACTTGAGGCACTACAATGGAATTTTATTATTATTAAATTACTAGCTTTTATCCACCCTGCACAATAATTAAAGTGAATATCTATGGAGTGCTTATATGCACTTACATAAAACGTAAGCAGTTTTAAAGTAAAATTTTAAAATACTGAAAACAATCTCTTCAAGAACTTTCCAGTATAGTAATGAATAAATAGTTGGCAGAATAAAAATAATTATTTTTAGGAGTTAAACATAAGGAATTAGGAATAATAAAAACATATTCAAACTATTGATGTGCTTTCTGTCATATTTTCAAAACATAGTTGCATGATTTTTCCAAAATCATAACAAAACTTATCTAACTCTTTAAATTTTTGGATATATGCTCTACTTTGACCACCCAGTACTTGTTCTGGGAATTCTAGAACCTAAAAATAGTCAGAGAGGTAATCATTCAAACATAACAAAGAACTGCTGCATGTTTTACATCCAGGAACGGTGTGCATCAAGGTTGTACCTTTCATTCATGCCAATTTTTACTCAATTGCTGTTCTGAAAAATAATCTGAGACTCTGGACTGTATAGAGGAGGACTTGGCATGAGGATTGAAAGGAGACTCAGTAATAGCATCACTATTCATGAGATGCAACTTTGCTAAAACAGAAATAAAACAAAAATTCTCACACCAGATCAAGCAGCATCATTAAGAAGGATGATATTGTGATATCTCCAACGACTTCATTTTCCTTGTATCCACAATGAATTCCTATGAGAGCCATAGACAAGAAACTAAATGTTATCTTTCATTGAATAAATTTATACAAAAGATCTTGAAAGTGACAAAAAAGGAGATCTTCCATCTAGGGTTAAACTGTTCCTGACCTTAGGCAAGTTATTTAAAATCTTCTTATATGCATCCCAAAGTGGGATGATGAATTGACACTGAAGAATTGATGCCTTTGAATTAATGATGCTGATGAAGAATATTGAATGTGCTAGAAGAACAAAAGTTTTGTCTTGAAAGAAAGACTACACCATATCTTGGAAGCAGGAATAGTAGGACTTACTTTTTCTTCTTTGGGGCATGCTATTATTAAGAGGACCCAGTTCTGTACTAAGTAAAATGGGTGCCTGAAGAGGAGGAAAGCCTCATTGACATGGATTGACCTGGTGTTTAAAATAGTGGGCTCAAACATGGCAGTGATTGGATGGTTGGCACGGGCCATTTGTAAGTTTCCTAAAGGAAGAAAAGATGAAAAGGAAGAAAAGACTTTTTTGTATCAAATTACAATAGATATCAACACCTATCAATACAAATATTTTCAAGAAAAAAATTCAGTGACACCAATTCTGGCAATCATCTTGAGTACAACTCACCAATTACTACTTAGTTGATGTATTACAATAAATTTGAAATTATTCAAATGTTCAATCTGGTGTCTGGATATCCTCAATGAGGGTCTCAAATAATGTAAACCAAAGAAAAAGGCACACAAAATCAAATCAGCTGACCAAGAGATCAGTTCATCTTTTTTGCTTTTTGTGGTCTGTTCTGAGTGTTTTCAGGGAATTTAGCTGAATGCTTAATTTAAATAAATGAGTAAGGAGATGGATGGGTCAAAGCTAAAAATGTATATTCTACTGCCTTAGAAAAATTACTGATAATATTGTATGCTTATTTTTATAATGGTTTGCAAAGATAAAAGTCTGAAGAGTAGCATTGCTTTTATAGACAGGATTTGGGAGGTTAGAACTAATTATGATACATTGGGCTAGCTG
>PVJH01032790.1:0-22352 GCA_004026705.1 Nesogale talazaci | reverse complement strand
ACAGCACCAGCACTGAGCACCAGCACTCTAGAAAGATCTCTTTGAGGTTCAAAGTGCAACTCAAACAGACGGGTATATTTGTAAAACGTGGACATACTGGAAGGATAATCCGAGTGGAAAAATTATAGGTCCTTGGCCCTGCGAGAAACTTCATCCTCCTTTCAGAAAACAAGTGCAGCGGGCATGTTGCATAGCAACCAAGTCTCTTGAAGGACAGAGTCAGAACCGGCGGCCCCCCTGTGAAAGGCAGCTGTGTGACTGTATGCAGGCTCCTGTGTTCTGACCTGTACTTTTTCCTTTTCTTATGATCATCCTGGCACAGCCACAGCCACCGATTCTGATCTGTTCAGCTCTCACTGTGACAACCATAAATGAGCCAGTTCAGAGCAAGCCTGGCTTCTCCAAGTGGAGCGGGCTGAGGTGGAGGCGGAAAGCAGATGGGGAGCATCACATCAGCAGTTTGATGGTGAACCACCAACCAATTCTTTATTCTGTGGCGACTCTTTTCAGAACCTGTGGTGACATATAGTTTTAAAAATCTTCCTCTCCTATCACGTGAAGCTAGCCTATTAAGAGGAATGTGGCCAGATCCTGGCAGCTGCCCTCCAACCACTGTCCCCTTTTACCAAGACCTTATGTTTTGTGGTGGAGAAGGTGAGGCTGGCAGACATCTGTCAAAAGAAGGTCTGGCCTGGGCTCTTGTTGAACTGGTAGGTTCTCTGGTCACATTCTCTTGCCACCCAGCCCCTGCTTCCTCCCTGGGCTCACAGTCCCTTCCAAAGGGCCCTGTGGGACTGGTTCTCATCTCTCTGTGAGTTCCAGTGTCTCTGTAGAGGGAAAGGAGACTCCCTGAACGTCAGCCCTTTGCCAAGGGTTCTGCACCGAGGGGCCTGTTCTCTGGCTGAGAGGTTGATTGTCTTTCAAAACCACCGCCATCACGCGAGCCGCTGCTCAGTGCCGGTGCAGTGCCAGGTTCCAGCGGTACAGACGGACAGGAGGCAGCCCTGCCCTGTGTGCCGGGAGGCAGGTGTGGAAGATTCTGAGTGTGACGGGTGGCCCCACGGGGCTTTGAATTCACTGCCAGTCTTGACTCATAAAGAGCGTGTGACCCCTTGTCCTGGGGACGTTCAGGGGGTCACAGTGTGACCTCAGGGCACTCTGAGAGAACACAGCGCTAGATGTGAGACCGTGAGAGGTCACCACATGGGTGTGACCGAAGGGATCAGAGGGGGCAGCCTTGGCTCGAACGCCCAGCGAGCAGAGCCGGACCCATCAGCTGTGGGCAGACAGTGTGAAGGTGGCTCATCAGGAAGAAGCCAGTCGAATTACCGCGCCCACCACTCGGCCTCTTCTGCTCCCGTGGGAGGGAAGTCCAGCTCCTGGGAACTGGGGTGTCAGCCCCCAAAGCAGGGCGCTGTTGAAGGGTGGGACTCGCTGGCCATTTCCTGCCAGCAGCCTTAGCAAGCAGAGGGCATATTTTTAGCAAGTCTCCAGGCACTTCCTCTGTGGGTGGTCTCAGCCCTCACTCCAAGGTTCCCTCGGGTCCTGGATAATATGTGCTAGTGTAGCTCTTATCTTGTTTTCCTTTGCAAAGAAAGACAGCGAAGATAGCAGTCTTCCTTCGCCCTGCACCTCCCCCCCTCTTATTATTTTTATTCGTGTGACTTCCCACAGAGGTGGCAGCTCTGGAAACAGCCTTTTTTCCCAGGCAAACACAGTGTGTCTCTGCGGTGGGCCCAGGCAATGCTCATACTGCTGAGGGACAAAGGAGAGAACTGGCCCTGGCCCTCCGCCGCTCCTTTAGGTCTCCTCTCCCCAAGGCCCCTCTACACCACTGTCTCGGTCACGGTCATGGTCATGGTCACGGACTCAGCTGGAGAGAGCCTGGCTTTGGCCTCCTCTTTGCCAGGGAATGCAGGAGCCCGATGCTGGTGGGGGGTGGGGGGTGGGGGGTGGAGGGATGCCATGTATCCAGGGGGCTTGAAAACTGTTATTTTGTGGGGAGCATTTTCATCCTGGTCAGTTTTTTCAATATGCAAGCATAATGCATACTTTTTGTAGAGAATTTAAAAATCGAGACGAAGTTCTCTGACATCTCATTCAGAAACAGCCACCCATTAAGGCTTCATGTGTGGGCGCACATTAGGATCTGTAATTCATAGGTGGGCAACTTCATAGGCCTGAAATCAGTGCTTGCTGTTTTACAGCTTGTGTTTTGTTTTGTTTCGTGAGACGCAACAGGATGTCAGTGACCCTCAGTCTTCTGAACGGCCACAGCGTTCCATCCTGTGAACACGGTATTTTCCCCTTGACCCTTCGGCTACTTCCATTTCAGCGATCTTACTGCCTTTGCTCACTTGTCCGTCTTCTGAGACGAGGTCGTCCTACACGATCTGGGTCGGAAAGAGAGCATTCACATTTTAAGTCCCCATCTGCTTGTGCGAGAGTCTTCTTGGTCCAGTGTGGGCAGACTGACAGAACTCGCCCCCAGCTATGAAAGTGCCTCTTGGCCCACACTGGAGGGAAGTTCAAAATGCCAACAGCGGCCACCAGTCACTTTGCAAAGGCTTTTGCCTACACCACTCTGCAAATCCACCCGGCCGCTGCGCCCACATTTGTGACCAATTCCCTTTCGGATGAAGTCTCACTAGAATGACAGGCTCTTATGACTCAGTAGCTTCATCATAGGGGCCTTTCCTTGGCAGATAAGGAACAGCTCACGGTGAGGTCAGCAGCCTTCCTAGGGTCATACCACCAGGGCGGGGCAGAGCGTTTCATCCCGGCCAGCAGGCCCCTCCCAGGCCCTCCGTGAGGCCTTATGTTCCCCCTGTGACCCACACACCACCCGTTGGCTCCCCTCTCTTCAACTTGCAGCTTCTTTCTTTTCTCCTGTAAAGGGTAAGATCAAGGTTTGGGCCCCTTGAGCTCAGGATCCACTTGCAAGCTAAGGAACCCTGTGGCAAATGGGATTACGCATTAACCGCGAGATCAGCAGTTCCAAACCAGCAGCCGCTCCTTGGGAGAAAGAGGAGGCTCTCTGTGCCTGTCAAGAGTGACTGTCTCGGAAAGCCACCCGGGCAGTTCTGCTCTGCCTAAGGGGTCCTGAGGAGCCAGGGTCCATCCCTGGTGGGGAGTTTGTTTGGGGTAGAACACACTTCCAGGGCATAGGATTGCTTTTCCCTGGCAAGCAGCTTAGCTGGCTGGCAACAAGGAAAGTGCTCTGTATGTGGAAGCCCTCCCCCAAGCACGCCCACTGGTGCTTGAGGCCAGCTGCTGTCAACTGCCCCTCATTCCACACATCTTGCCTCCCCAGGTCTGACCTACGAGAACCATGGCCACCAGCGCCGTCCCCAGCGACAACCTCCCCACATACAAGCTGGTGGTGGTGGGCGATGGGGGTGTGGGCAAGAGTGCCCTCACCATCCAGTTTTTCCAGAAGATCTTTGTGCCTGACTACGACCCCACCATCGAAGACTCCTACCTGAAGCACACCGAGATTGACAACCAGTGGGCCATCCTGGACGGTGAGACCTGGCCACAGGCCTGCGCGGGGCGGCCGGGAGCTGGGAAGCTGGGGGCCTCTGATGGGCTTCAGTGGGGCAGGGCGATGCACGTGTGGGGCAGCTGGTGGAGGTATGTGTGTTTTCCAAGGTGGATGCTGAACAGGGAATTTGTTCTGAGCGGGCTTGCAAAGCTTTGTGGAAACCCAACCAAGAGGCCCATACCAACCCAGTGATGTCGTGTGTGCTCCTTCCTGCTGACCAGAAACTCTGACTAGCCAGGACCGATGCCTTTAGTGAAAAAGAAAAGGGGGAAACTAGTGATTTCTACATAAGGATAGTTTATTCAGAAATTACTCTTCGGAGTGGAAAGCTTTCTTCTGATTCTGTTTCTCCGTTAGTCTAAATTAGTCTCGACCAGCAGTTCTTAAAGGGTGGTAGCCGGCCAGCAGTGCCAGCCTCACCAGAGAACCTATTCGAAATCTCGAGACTTTACTGAGCCCTGCAGAAGCCACGAAGCCGCCAGCTCCAGTCATCGCCCGGCTTCCTACTGACTGCTTTATCTTAGCTGAGTCTCTCTCTCTCCCTCTCTCTCCCTCTCGACAGTCTTATTGGCTCTTCATTCACATGTCATAAATTCAGTAATTTAATTAAGATTTGTACAATTATCACCACAATCAGTTCTAGAACATTTTCTTCCTGCAGTCATTATTAATCATATAATTTTCAAAAATTGTGGCCACAGTACACACAACCAAACATTCTCCAATTCCACAACTTCTCCATGTATAATTCATTGCCATTGATGTATTATTCATGTTTTACAACCATCATTGATATACTTTTCCAACTTATTCCACCACCATTAACTTAAACTCAATCCCCCCTAAGCAAAAACTCTTCCTCCCTTACCCATGATAACCATTGGTCAAGTTTTTTTTTTTAAACTATTTTTCTTGATAAGGTACTCATTATCATATACTTCCATGGCTAAATCACTTTTTTAAAAGGGTTGAGTCTGTCTCTAAATCAAAGCCCCATAAATGATAGTCTATCAGTCTAGGAGGGGACCTTGAAAAGCCAGTAGGGTACAAGTCTGTTGTCAGATCTGCAAATATCTCCTCTGGCATGTTAATTCTTTCTCTTAACAATATCACCCAGAGCAGACATTTTCAACTTTAAAAAAAAATCATTTTATTGGGAGCTCATACAACTTTTATCATTATCCATGCATCCGTCCATTGGGTCAAGCACATTTGTACATTTATTGCCATCACCATTTTCAAAACATTGTCTTTCTCCTTGAGCCCTTGGTATCAGCTCCTTATTTCCCTCCTGCCTCTGTGGCCCCCCCACCACAAGCTCTTACTAATTTATAAATTATTATTATTTTGTCATGTCTTTCCCCCCCACCCCCACCGGCATCATTGTCCTGGTAGCCAGCCTTATTTTGTCATGTCTTACACTTCTTATCCAACCATCACATTTTTGATATCATAGTAGTCAAATCTTTGCCTAACCCCAGGTCACAAGGGTTTTCTCCTCTGTTTTTACTTTCATGGTTTTAGGTTTTGCATGCAGGTCTTTCATCTGCCCTGAGTTATGGTTATTTTTTTGTAGTTGGCAAGAGGCATGAAACAAAGAAGAGGAAGCGCTTCTTTTCTGTAGAGCCCTCTCAGGTTTTCTATAGAGGCAGTCAAGTCATCTGCTTATGAAGACAGTTTTGCCCCTTCCCTTCCAGGCGGGGAGACTGATCTCTCTTCTGGACTGCAGGCTCCGGTCTGGTGTTGCGTAGAGATCATTGGGACAGATAGCCTTGCCTTGTTCCTGTCTTACGGGGCAAACCCTCACAGGATTAAGGGTGACGTTGCTATTTGTTAGTTGGTCAGTTCCATTATGTGGTGACCCCCATGTACAGCGTGGACCTCCTTCGTGGGGCTTTCCAAGCAGGGACCTTTCAGAAGAAGATTGTGAGGACTTACGTTCAAGGTGCCTGTATGTCAGTTAGAACCCCCTAGCCTTCCCCCCCCACCCCCCAACAGGTCGATTGGCATATATTTTGCATCTATAATACTTTTCAATACTTTTGTCACATCAAGGAGAGGGATATAGTCATCACAGACGGGGCAGCCACTGAGGCCAGAGGGTGGCATCCTAGGGCCACGTGAAAAGGGTCCTTGAAGATAGAGACCCATCGATCGCTCCGAGTGCTGGCCAAGGGCCAATAGGAAGGGGACTGAGGTGTGCTGCCGGGCATGGTGGCACACGCTCCTGTGAACCCACAAGCTCCAGGGTGGTAGAGGGATGGGTTCAGGGCCCAGAGGAAGATGGGCCCACAAGTCCAGGGGTGCAGCTGTGAAGAGGAAGCGAGACATGGCATAGCGGGGTCAAGGCCGGTTTTCTTTGCTTAAGGTGGCAGCAATCAGTCCGCGTGCATACTGTGGTCGTGAGCGCACGGGGAGGTGAAGAGAGAAGGGACAGGCACCCCTGCCGCAGGGCCCATGCGGAGGGTGATCTTGGGCAGGAGCTGGGTAGCAGGCCGCTGTAGCCAGGAGGTGGGCAGCACTCATGCTTCCGAGAAAGGGAGGTGGGTTGAGTTTTTTCCTTAAATAATTTTGTAACTCATGACAGGGTTCCCACATTATAAAATCGCCTACGACATGCAATGAGGTGTCTTTTTAGTACAGTCACCTGGCACCTCGGTCCGATTCTGGAACATTTCCGCCACTTGTCAGCGGCCATTCCCCACTGCCGTCTGCCTCCAAGCCCACGAAACTCACAGTCTGCCATCGTCTCTGTGGGGCTGTCTGGTCGGGGCCTTTCTCAGAAACAGGAAGTCATCCAAGATGAGGCCTTTTGTCTTCCTTTCCGCACTTAGTGTTACGGGCAGAATTAGTGTTGGGGGCCTCATCCTCCCTGTGGGCAGAGCCCGCTTGGAATGGGCAGTCATATTAATGAGGCAGGATGAGGATGGGGTGAGTTGTGAGATACGAGAGATTAAGTGCCAGCCAGCAAGCGGAAGCGTGGACGACAGAGCCGGCCAGGTGGGATCCCACAGAACCCGGGCCCCGACGCTGAAGCAGCAAGGCCCTTTCCCAAGTGGGTGCTGCCTCTCTCTCTCTCCGAACCCCACTTTCTCACCGCCGCTCCCTCAGTCACAGTCACACTCTCACGCACATGTGTCCACGGTGACTAACGCTGTCTGTCTCCGAGTCCTCCCACCTTAATGGCCCCCGGCGCGGGGGTGCAGGTGGAAACATCGTTTCATAAAAGCACAGCTGCCTTGTCATCAGCCTCCCCCGGGAGATCTTCCAGGGGGAGCTGCTGCCGTGCGGCCTGTGAGGAGGCTGGTTCCATTGTGTGTGTGTGTGTTCAGAGGGTCAGGAGCTGCAGATGGAATCAACCCGGACCAGGCCCGCTTCCTCCGATCTGGGTGTACCTGTTTGGAATTCCCGCCTTCCCTCCTTGGCCACGCTGTCTGTTGGGTCTTCTCCCCAGGCCCCGCTTTCCCTGTGCAGCCCCTCAGCCCCTGCCTCGCCACAGGCCTGCCGCTCACAGACCCCTTCTTCCTGCTGCCAAGCCTGACCTTCTCCAGACCTCGTCTTTGTCCTCCAAACCTTCCGTCATTCCCAAGCACCCAAAGTCCACATGCTTTAGTTTGGGATCCGCAGCTTCTGGTTCCCTGTCTCGTCTTCCTTCTAGCTCCACCCCATCATGGACCCTCCACGATGCTTCTCTGTCTCAAGGGCCTTTGTCCAGTGCCCGTTGTCTATGTCTGTCTTCTCTCTATGCAGCCCGCCTGCCAGGATCAAACCTCCCTGTGGCGGTCATGTGCTTATGTTAATTTCATGGTTGAAATGTAGGGATGGAGTCCAGCTAATCTGGTGATAGCCATTGAATAGCCAATGAGGCCTCTGTCTCTCCTGAGACTTCGTGGAGATGTCCCTCGTGGAGATGAGAAGCTGTCTCCCTAGTTGTTGGGAGTTAGTCTCAGAGACAATGAACGACAGACAAGACAAGATGGCAACATCTGAGGAGCCGGAGGAGAAGCCTCACGGCCTTGCCCTGATGGAATCAGACCTCTGAAGCTAGCGAAGCCACGTGAAGACCCCTGCCAGCACTGAGTTGCTTCTACCACCACTGGATTCTGTTGATGGACCCTGAGCCCTGGAAGCAAGGAGCCATGAGGGGACCCCTGCCAGTGCTGGGACTCTGCACCCACTGACCTATGACTTTGTGAGTTGGAAGAAGACATTATAGACTGGTATTAGGCATATGGGCTAATATAGGACTTATGACTTTGAACTGGACTGGGCTGGGATGCTTTCTTAATGTCCTATTCCTCTTGTATATAAACCGTACCCATATATATATATACATATACATATATGTGTGTATCTGTGAGTTTGCTTCTCTAGTCTACCCAGACTAACACACTCCCCTTCCCTCGTCGCACCAAGCAGAAGGGAGCATGCTCCCTTCCCTCATTTTTTCTTTCTTTTAAAAATCTGAGCCAAGATATCCATGGAAGTGTTTCAACAAGATGATAGCTCACTGGAAACACTCACCTACGCCAAGAAATTGGGAAGGCAGCTACCTGATCAACATGACCAGCTGAGATCCATGTACATACCCATTCTAAAGTAAGGTGACCCACGGGGAATGTGGAAAATTTGTCTAATAAGGTTATGAATCTTATTTGCAAGTAAAATTTTTACTGAAGATCATCCAGCAATGATCATAGCCATAAAGTTGGATTGAACATAGCACAAGGGACATAACTACTGACGTCAGATGGGTCTTGGCTGAATGCAGAGAATACCCAGAAAGATGTTGACCTGTGCTTTATTGACTAGGCAAAGACATGCAACCGGGTGGGCCCCAACAAACTCAGGACAGCCTTGAGAAGAAAGGGAATTTCAGAACACGTCATTCTGCCCGTGGGGAGCCATTCAAATCAAGAGGCAGCGGTTCAATCGGAACCAGGGAATGCTACGTGCTTTAAAAGCAGAAAAGCTGTGTGTGGCGGTTGTAGCTTCTCACCATACTAATCAATCTGTAGCAAACGGGACTGAGTGAAGATGAATGCAGTATCAGGTTGAAGGAACAACCTGCTGGATGCAGATGACCCAGCCGTGCTTGCTGAGAGTGAGGAGGGTGTGACGCCCTTGCGGATGAAGACCCAGGACTGCAGCCTTCAGCCTGGGCTACATACAACTCAATGTCCAGAAGCGGAGATCCTCATGGGGTCCAGTCATGATCAAGGGAGAGGAGAAGGAAGTTGTCAAGGACCCCAATTCCTTTGGCTCCACAGTTGATGATCATGGAAACAGAGGTCCAAAAAACTGGACCAAGTATTGGATTCGGTCAATCTGCTGCATAAGACCTCTTGAAAGTGTTGAAGAGCAAGGTACCACCTGTATTAGTCCGGGTAGACTAGAGAAACAAATTCTTAAACATGCATATGGATATAAGAGAAAGGTTTATATACAAGAGGAATGGAACATTGAGAAAGCATCCCAACTCAGTCCAGTCCAGGGTCTTAAGTCCGATAGTCGATATTAGCCCACAGGTCTGATATCAGTCTATAAAGTCTCCTTCTGACTCATGAAATCACAGGCCATTGGGTGCAGAGTCTTGTGTGTCCAGTGGCAGAAGAAGAATCCAGGGGTTTCCCCATGAATCCTCACTTCCAGGGCTCAGGGTCCATCAGCAGTATCCACTGGTCATAGATGCTTCTCAAGGCTGGCAGGGGTCTCTCTGTGACTTCTCTGGCCCCAGAGGGCTGTTTCCATCAGGTCAAGTCCATGTGGCTTCTCCTCCGGTTTCTGCAGGTTCCAGGACTCAGGATCTATCAGCATGCCACTATCTTGTTTTGTCAGTAGACCGACTCCAAAAGACTGAGTCTATAGTCTCTCATCTCCTTGGGGAAAATATCGTGAGATTTCCCAGAATTTTCAGAGAAAGCCATACCTGCACAGAGGTCTCATTGGCTATCTCCAGATTGACAGGTTAGACTCCACCCCTAGACTCTTAGTCAACTTGGCACCAGAGTATGTAACTGCCTGGCCATAAGGTGTGCCTGGCCCCAGCCATGGTATTTTACTTAATTTTTTATTTTAATAAACCATTTTATTGGGGGTTCTTACAGCTTTTATAATAACACATACATAAGTTATATCAAGCACATCTGCACATATGTTGCCATCATCATTTCCAAAACATTTTCTGTCTACTTGCCCCTGTGGTATCAACAACTTTCTCCCCCCCTCTCCCCCACCCTTCCACCCTTGTGAACTGTTGGTGATTTATAAATTATTTTTATTTTCCATATTTTGTACCATTTGCTGTCTCCCTGCCCACATCTCTGCTGTTTGTCCCTCTAAAGGTGGGTGCTATACGTCGATCATTGCTATACGTCTATCTGGTCTCCCTTTTCTCCCCTTTCCCCTTCCCACATGGTATGATTATTCTCATTATTAGTCCTGAGGGATTTATCTGTCCTGAATTCCATCTGTTGTGAACTATTTTCTGGACCGGTGTACATGCTCTGGTCTAGCTGGATTTGTAAGGTAGAACTGGGGTCATGATCGTGGCAGGGCCCGGAGAGGAAGCATTAAAGAACCAGAGGAATGTTGTGTGTCTCATCGGTGTTATCCTGCACCCCTGGCCGGCTCGCCCCTGCCTTGTGACTCATTTGCAAGGGGACATTCAGTTGTCTACAGATGGACAAGCCGCCTGTATTTCCAGCTGGACAATGAATGAGAAAGACCCCAGAAGAATCAATGCCTTTGGAATATGCTGTTGGTGAAAGTCCCAGGACCACCAGCCAGAAGAACAGACCAGTCTATCTTGTCAGTAGTACAGCCAGATTTCTCCTGGGAAGGGAGGATGGAGAGACTTTGTCATGCGTGCTTCAGACGTGTTATCAGGAGAAACCAGTCACCAGAGAAGGACGTCCTGTTTGAGAAAGTGGAAGTTCGGGCCGAGCCCCGGTGGCGTAGTGGTTGTGCGCGGGACTGCGGCCCACTGGGACGGAGGTTCAATTCCAGCAGTGGGGCTGGGCCTCCTACTCCCACCGCAGGAGAGCAGTGATGCCCCCCCCCCAAACAAAACAAAACAAAACAAAAAAAAAGAGAAAGTGGAAGTTCAGAGAAAGCAAGACCAGGAGGAAGAAGGATGGGCACAGTGGCTGCAACCATTATGAGGATGACACAGGAGAGGGCAGCTTCCTTCTGTTAGCCTTGGGGTCCCCTGGAGTCAGAGGCAACCGATGACACCAACAAGAGGCCATCAGAAATGTCATAGGGAAACGCATGTCAGGGTTCTGTTGTCTTATGAAAAGACGCTACACTCAGTAGCGTAGTGGTTGTGTGCGGGACTGCGGCCACAGGGTTGGCAGTTCAAATCCAGCAGCGGCTCTCCAGGAGTAAGACTGGGCCTCCTACTCCCACCAGAGGGCAGTGATGCCTCCCTCCAAAAAGCACAAGGAGACAGTGTAGACAGTGGTCCCTCCTTTCTGCCCTCAGGACAGGTGCCAGGAGAGACCTGCTGAGGGGATGACTGAGCACACATCTTGGGGCCCCACACATCCCCAAGAGGACAGCAGCTTCACAAGTGGGGGCTCGCCAGGCAATACCCCCCCCCCCACATCCATGTACTATCTTCTTATTTACACGACTGTAGGTTCTTAAAGTGAGTGGGAAAGTTTTTTCCCTTTTTGTACTGTGGAACAATTTCTGGATCACAAAAAGAGCTTTATGGCATGGGTGAGGTAGGTTTTGTTTCCTTAATTCCATTTAGAATTACCAGGAAATATGTATTTTACATATATACATAAATTGTAACTAATTTTGGCATGGCCATGTGTAGTTTCATAAATCATTTCATTGACTTGAAAATGGGCCTAAAACTGTGTGTGAACCGTTGATTCACTCTCGTAATTAAACATGTATCTGTATCCATAGCCATCACCTTTCCTGCCTTCAGAGCTGCTTGTCTTTCTCCCCCCGCCCCCACCTGAATTGCTCCTGTCCCCCCACCTGAATTGCTGAGGGACCCGGTTGATCTTCCCAAAGAGAAAAGCCAGGGCTGATGGAGGCCGAGAATCAGTGATTTCTAGATCTCCATTACTCTCTCCCTCCTCCCATTTTTTTAAATCATTTTATTGGGGGCTCATACATCGTGTCTCATAATACTTAAGTACATGTATTGCGCCACGCTTCTTCACATGCCTGCAGCTGTCATTGTTCTCTGACCCTCCTCCCATTTTCTTAAGTTCTCTTTTTACCGATGATTTTGTCTTTCATGGGGTTTATTTTCTGTTGTCTTCTCTAGCCTCTTCACTTAGATGCTTAATTAGTTTTCCAGTCTGTCTTGTCTTCTGAAATGAGTTTAAGGCTACAGCTTTCCTCTGAGTACCACTTTGGCCTCAAAACAGAGGTTTTATTACTGCCTACTGTCCATTCAGTCCAACACTGTCATTTCTGCTTTGCAGCGTTAGAAGGCAGCCATTTTTAGATGTTTTTCTTTTCCACTTGGTTTCTGTTCATATCTGATTTCGTTGCTCTCTAAGGAAAGCACAGCCTTTGCAGTCTCTGCTTCTTGGATTGTTGAGATTTCCATTTCTAGCCTAGGAGGGAGCCAGTTGTAACTGTTCCAGGTGTGTTAGAGAAATGCTGCTGGTGAAGCACAAAGCTCCCTGTCACTCTGGCCACACACACACACACACACACACCTCTCAGATCCAAGTTGAAAATTACACTGTTGAATGACAGATCATTGCTTTGGGGGGGAGGGTGTGGGGTGCAGTTTCATATCCTCCAGCCCAGTGGGTGGGTTCACGTCTCAGAGAGGCCTGCTCTCTGGAGCCACACAATCTGAGGACCAGTGGGAAGATCGTAGACTGGGAGCGGTGAGGGGCACCCAGGCAGCACACTGCTTCCAGAGAAGTACCACAGGGGTACGCCCAACCTAGTCAGCCCGACCTGGGGAGGGGGGAGTGGAAGAGTGATTGGAGGAGGTGCTGCAGGGCAGGGGGTGGTCTCTGCAAAGGCCCAGAGGGGGGTGACTCCCACACTCCTCTTTGGGCCCACAACCTCAGACCAAAATGTCCTGCAGCCTTCTTAAACCCAACAGCAGCCTGCCCGGGGTGGGGTGGGTTGGGGAGAGGGGGGGCAGGCTTCTCCTGTGAAGGGCTACCTATGTGGTAGGGAGCCCTGTTGATTTTGTGGCTTCGTGTTGGGCTGCTACCCACAAAGTCGGCACTTTAAAACCACCTGCTACTGGAAGGAGGTGGGGAGGGGGGAAGGGATGAGGCTTCTTGCCTTCTGCTCTGTGAAGAGTAAGATACAGGTTCAAGCCCACAGGGCGGGTCTCTCCGTGACCTGAAGGTTTAGAGGGTTTGAAAATCTAAACGGGAGACCAGTCATTGGAACAGATCCCATTGGATCTGAGGGGTGTGTGTGTGTGTGTGTGTGTGTGTGTGTGTGTGTGGCCAGAGTGACAGAGAGCTTTGTGCTTCACCAGCAGCATGACCCAGATGGATCCCACTGCCCCACCTGAGGCCTCTGTGCATGCACACAGGAGGAGTTGCCCTCTAGAAGCGGGCACTGGACGTAAGCAGAGTGGTCTGCTCCCCATGCTCCCACCAGGAGCTCAGTGGATGGCGGTGCACATGCCCTGGCCCCACAGGCAGGTCTTCATGCCTGTGGAAATGGGAGGCGGGGTGGGGAATCGAGGCGTGAGTCCTATCAGAACCACATTGTTAGGAACTGAGGAGCGGAGAATCGGCCCTGTTGGTGTCCATGTGCCCTTGGTTCCCGAGAGAGGTCAGGGAGGAGAAGGGGCTGAACCAGGGGTGGGAGAGGGGCTAGATGGGGAGCGAGGGGCCTCCAGGCCCCTGAAGGGCTCCCCCTCTGGTCCGGTAGGGCTTTGTCCGGGGTGTGAGTGGGTCAGGCTGGCACTGGTACAGGGAAGCCCTCCTCACCCTGGTACGGCTGTGACTCTCAGAAAGGGCAGTGGGTGAGGGACGGGACCCCGAAGAGAGCCCCAGGAGCGCTGGGGTGGGCAGTGAGGCGGAAGTGGGTAGGGCTGAGCCTCTCCCTGCATCCAGTCCCCCTGGCTGGCTGCCCTGCTTCCTCTCCCGCTCTCCCTCCCTGCCAGCCTGCTGCTCCACTCCATACTTCACTCCCTGGAGCTCTCTCTCTCTCTCTCTCTCTCTCTTCTCTCTCTGTCTCTCTTTCTCTCTCTCTCTCTCACACACACACACACACACACACACACGCCCCCGTGTGTACATGCACACACGCTCTCCCCCAGCCCTCCTGGCCTGGCAGAGCTTCTAGTTTATATAGAGAGGAAGTTGGGACTCTGGGGACTCAATTGAGCTCCCCAAGAACCGCAGCCCTCACAGGATTCTGAGGAACCCCTGCAGGAGCTCTTGAGGCCGTCCTGTAGGTCAGGAGCCCTGGGGGCAGAGTGGTGATGGGTTAGGCTGTTAACCACAAGGTCGGCAGTTCGAAACCACCAGCCCGTCTGAGGGAGAAAGATGAGGCTTTCTACTCCCATAAAGAGTTGCAGTCTCAAAGGAGGCAGAGTCCAGATTGGGGACCCATCCCTCAGCCCATCTGTAGACAACTGGACATCCCCTTACAGAAGGGTCGAGGGGAGGAGGCAAGTACAGTGTAGCCATGATGAAATATGCAACCTTCCTCTAGTTCTTCAATGCTTCCTCCCACGCCCCACTATCATGATCCCAATTCTACCTTACAAATCCGGCTAGACCAGAGGATGCACACTGGTACAGATAGGAACAGGAAACATGGGGAATCCAGGACAGATGAGCCCTTCAGGACCAGTGCTGAGAGTGGTCATAGCGGAAGGTGGAGGAAAGGTGGGGTGGGAAGGGAGGGTAGATTACAAGGATCTACATGTGGCCTCCTCCCTGAGGTATGGCCAACAAGGAAGTGGGTGAAAGGAGACATTGCATAGTGTAGAGATGAGAAAATAATAATAATTTATAAAGTCTCTGGGGCTCATGAGGAAGGGGAAATATTAGGAGCTAATACCAAGGGCTTAAGTAGAAGGCAAATGTTTTGAGAATGATGATGACAACACATGGACAAATGTGCTTTGCATACAATAGGTGTATGTATTGATTGTGATAAGCATTATATGAGTCCCAATAAAGTGATTTTTTTTTTAAAAAAGGGGATGCAGTCTTGGAAACCCACAGGGGCTGTTCTGCCCTGTCTAGCAGGGTCACAGTGAGGCCGCATGGGGTCACGGACACAGTGGTAGTTATTTGGGGCTTTTGTAGGTCAGAGAATTTAGCTCCAGAGAGCACCGTGGGTTGGGATCTGGGAGAAGGGTTTGGTGGATCCATAAACAAGCCAATTAAAGCCTGATCCTGAAGCACACCGCCGCCCCCCCCCCCAACTGCACCCCCTTCCCGCCCAGTCCTGGGAAGGCTGAGTGTCCTTCTGTGGGGAGCCCTGGGTTGGGGGAGGGGCAGGCTGGGCAGCGACGGCTCCTGATGCCTCCTCCCACCCCAGTGCTGGACACGGCCGGGCAGGAGGAGTTCAGCGCCATGCGGGAGCAGTACATGCGGACGGGCGACGGCTTCCTCATCGTCTACTCGGTCACGGACAAGGCCAGCTTCGAGCACGTGGACCGCTTCCACCAGCTCATCCTCCGAGTCAAGGACAGGTGAGGGCAGTGCAGAGCCCGCCGCCCAGCCCCCCCCCCGCCCCCCGAGTTCTTCTGGAGCGCCACCCTGTGCCAAGGGCTCAGCCTCAGTCCCCTTGGCCTTAGGTGGAGCGATGACAGCCTCTGCCTGTCAGCCCAGCGGGGCGTTGTCACTTCCGCAGAAAGCAGCTCGTTGGCATAAAGGAAATCCGAGGACAAGCTAAGCCCCAAACACACCCCAGGAAAGGTGGAGAACCCCAGTTCATGCTCGTTCCCGGGGCAGAGTGTTAGCAGACACACACACTCACACACACCCCCCCCTCCGACAGGTAAAATGTGGGTCAAGCCCCTGAATATATGAAACGCAGAAGGAAAATCACAACGGAATGATTCGTTCGTGGGAGAATATTTAGCCGTCTGCCTCATCAGTGAAATGCCAGTGAACATGGGAGAGGGCGATTTCCCACCTGTGACATGAGACTTTTTTTTTTTTGACATTAGACTTTTTAAAAACCACGTGTTACTAACGGTGCGGAGAGCCCTGGGTTGCACCCCAGCTGCGTACAACGATGACGCTGTTCAGCTAGACCCACCTTCTGAGTTCTACTCTCCTCCTGGGATCAGTCCTCCTCGTTCCGCTGCCATTTACCCACTGCCAGCCGGGTGCCAGGCCCTGCCCCCAGCGCCCTTCGGAGTGGTCCCAGCAGCTCGGCCCCACAGCTGCCTTGTTGTGAAGTCCCTGTCACCAACGGTGGCGACGTGCATTGGAGCAGGGTTAAGGCTTCCAAGCAAGGCAGCCACCAGTCCCAGGTCCCCTTTCCACCCCAGGCCCTAGTCTTGCCTTTTAAAGTCTTGACCAGACTCCCTGCCCCTTCCCGGAAACTCAGAGGCCCACGGACGAGGCGCTGTAGGACTGGTGTGGTCCAGTGGCCCGTGGGGGCAGTGACACCTCACAGAGTCACTTTTGCTTGGTTTTTCAGGGAGTCGTTCCCCATGATCCTCGTGGCCAACAAGGTTGACTTGATGCATTTGAGGAAGATCACCAGGGAGCAAGGCAAAGAAATGGCGACCAAACACAATGTAGGTTTGCTTGTTGGGACCGGGGCGGCGGGGGGGGCGGGGGGGAGGTGGTGGTGGAAAGTCACTGCCCCATCCCCTCTGCAGGCCTGGAGGATGGATCTGCAACTCAGGCGCCCTAGGGTGAACCCAAACATCCCAGAGAACCTCAGACCGACTGGCCTGCCGGCAGGGGGGTGAGGGGTGGGCAGGCCAGTGTGTGGCAGGGTAACTGGCCAGAGGCCCAGGGCCGTGTCCTGCTCACAGCCCAGCCCTGCCTTGGCCAGCAGAATCCACTCTGGAGGACCTGGGAGGAGGGGCCGAAGTCACCCTAAGACAAGGACACAGAGGAAAAGGAAAATGACTCATATCAGAAAGTATTTTGGTCTGACACATCGAAACCCTCTTCGCTCTTCAAATCTGCCAGGAAGAGGGAGAATGCGCTTCTATATTTAGGGAACAGTTAAGTACCTCTGTGACCAGAGGAGAAGAGGCGCTCTGGTGGCATGCCTGGCAGTTCAACACCACCGACCGCCGTAAACAGTTTACAGTCTTGGAAACCCACAAGGGCCTATGAGTCCACATTGACTCCATGGCAGTAAGTGAAGGACTCAGTGGGGGCGGGGGGGAGAGTTGAAAGCTGTCAGTCAAAACGCCCAACCTTCAAGACAGAGAGCACCCCAGGAAGCATGAGCTGCGTTTAGGGGGCCTTTAAAAGGCCTGACTCCTCAGCGCCTCAGAGAATCTGCATTCTAGAAAGGTCCACAGGCCTTCGTGTGACTTTCATGCCGCGGTGTCCAAGCTGAGCTTTGCCTTTCAGATTCCGTACATAGAGACCAGTGCCAAGGACCCCCCTCTCAACGTCGACAAGGCCTTCCACGACCTCGTCAGGGCCATCAGGTGGGTGCCACGTGGGCTGTGGCCACGGACACAGCTCTCCCACGGGGGGCTTGCAGGGCTCGGGGACCCTGCTCCTACTCTTGGATTTCTTTCTTTCTTTCTTTCTTTCTTTCTTTCTTTCTTTCTTTCTTTCTTTCTTTCTTTCTTTCTTTCTTTCTCTCTCTCTCTTTCTTTCTTTCTTTCTTTCTTTCTTTCTTTCTTTCTTTCGGTGGTAAAACTACAAGGGGCTGAGCCCCGGTGGCATAGTGGTTGTGCGCGGGACTGCGGCCCACTGGGATAGAAGTTCAATTCCAGCAGCGGCTCCATGCCCCAAAAAAACAAAAACAAAACAAAAACAAAAACTATATGGAACCAAACATTTACCATTTTAACATTTCTTTTAATCATGTTCATCTTGGCCAATCGTCAGCCTGGTCCATTCCTATTTTGGGATTTTCTGTGCCTCCGTCTGTTTCTCTCCTCTGCCCTGCCTCCTCTCCCATCCCCCAGCTATGGCTGGGTCTGTGGGTGAACCCAGTCCTCACAGCTAAATGGAAATCCCTCCTGAAGGGTCAGCCCTGGCAACCTCCTCTCAGCCCGTGGCTCAGGCTGCCTGGAAGGCCCTCCCCCTCTCCTGCCCCATACTCTGCTGGCACAGACAGATGTGTGCAGCTTGCCGGAGGGTAGGTCTGTCTCTTCTTCTGAGGCTGATGTCTGACCCCCGCCAGCATCTTGCATCTTATCTGCACAGCTAGCTTTCTGATTCCCAGGCCCAGATTTCAGTGGCATTGTGTATGGACTTCCTTTCCAGAACCCCCACCCTGTCACGCTCCAGAGATCGTCAGGAACTTGTTGAATTCCCCAAATGAAAGAGCTAAGTAGAACAGCCCCTTCAGGCAGCCAAGGCTGAACATCTCTCGGGAAGCAGAAGCCTCGTGCTTCCCTAAGGAGGGCTGGTGGGCTCAGTGCATAACGTCCTGTGCTCCCAGGGCTCCGTCCCTGCCAATGAGACCTGGTCTACTCCTCTGCATGGCCAGAGTCCAGATCTCAATCATCTCACGGCGAAGTGGGGGAAGCAGCCTCTGGACCGGTGAATACCCTTCTTCTTGCCCATTTCCAAATCCCCAACCTTCAGAGTGACCTACCACATTCAGAGCGCTTCCTTGAGCATGCTCCTCTATGTTGGTGACCTCCTGGTTACCTGTGCTGTCCGACCTAGGGAGGGGCCAGTTTCCTCCTCTGCCTGCCACCTCCAGACCCCATGATACATTGCATGCATATGTATGTGTGTGTGCACACGCACGCACACGCACACACACACATTCAACAATCTTAATTTCTCAATATTCCCCACAGTCTTAGTCTTAATTTGCTAGAGGACAAAACCAATGAAGCATATACCATATTTTTTGGACCATAAGATGCACTCCCCCCACCCCCAAAGTGGGGGGAGGAAACAAGGGTGCATGTTCTGGTCCATAGGTGTGGTACTCCAGAACATTGTAGTCTTCTGGTACTATTTGATTCAGAATATTTTTTTTTTCTTGTTTTCCTGCTCGCAAGACTGGGCGTGCTTCTGGCCGGGTGCATCTTCTGGTCTGAAAGTGACGGTGTATGAATGCAGGGTGAGAGGCAGGTCAAGGAGACGGCTCAGGCCGAGGCTCATGGACAGAGGGGCAAGTGAGTTCGTGTCAGGCGTGAGATTTCTCCTGAAACTCCCCTGTGCTTATCAGAGCTGGCAAGCCCAAAAATTCGAGGTCAGGTGATGATAAGTCAGGGGCGGTGTCGAGGTGAGCAAGCTTGGCGGGACATCCATAGAGACTGGATGCAGGCCACACCCCTTCCAACTGACTGACCGGTCATACCAGGTCACCGAATGGAAGCTGATTATGTGGCCAAAGGACTGAAAAATCAAGGCCTAGCCCAGTTGACCCATGACTTTAACCATCATACTCACCCTGCGCCTGCACTTGAAGCTTTCGCTGGCACCCACTCCCAAGCTTGAAGCAATTTTTGGGGGGGCATTTTGCCTGCAGTTATGATGTGCCACCGCGGCTCTTGATTGTGGACTTATGGTTCCAAGGGAAGTCTTAGCCAAGGGAAAGCCAATAGAAAGCATGCAAAGAGCTGTTATATCCACTAGACCTGTCATTTCCATTTAAAGGAGGAAACAGAAGAGGCCGACACTCTGTAAAACACAAAGCATGGCAGCATTGCTTGTGACTTCGCTTATGCCGGTAGTTGTAATCAGGATGGCCGTGTCTTTCTCGTCCTCTGCTTCTTCCTTTCTTGGCCTTGGAGGCAGTATCCTCACAAGGCCTCCTCTCGTGCCAGGAGGGCAGCAGCTCGCCCCCCCATCAGAGCAGGCCTCGGGCCACAGCGTCGCTGGCAAGGCCGGGGAGGAGCGCAGCCCACCCTGACGTCATTGTTCTGCTCTTCTTTGTCCTAAAGGCAGCAGATTCCTGAAAAAAGCCAGAAGAAAAAGAAGAAAACCAAATGGCGGGGAGACCGGACCACCGGCACGCACAAACTGCACTGTGTGATACTGTGACGGGCCTGCTGGCCAGGGCACGGGGACCAGGAACTGACCAGGCCTTGGGACCCCTCTGCTGCCTCGGTGTGCTGAAAACCATTTCTAACCACGACCCTTGGCCCGGGAAGGGAGAGTGGGAGGGCGAACAGGGAGGAGGTGGGCCCCGCGTGGCCTCTTTCAGAAACAAGGAAGGACACACCAACAGAAGCGCCTTCCAAGCCCCTCCCTCTGTGTTGATTGACCCCTCCTCGGCCCCTCTCCCAGTGGGTGTGTTGTTTCTTTTATCTGCAGCGTGCAGTTTTTATGTGCAGGTACAGATACAAATCAAGCCATGAGCGAACTCTCCCCCTGTCCTCCCCAGTCAGCCGTGTTGAAGCCTGGATGTCTTAGCTAGATTTGAAAATTCTCTATAGTGATGATGACTAGTCTAGTAAAGGAGCCCGTGTCCAGAAGGCCCCTCTGATAACGTATCTGGAAAGTTTGGGCGCCTGCGTGGGGTACTCTAAACTGAGTTTCCCCAACAGTGTCCAAACTTAAATCTACCTGAAAGGATAGTCACTCCATCAGCCGGAGTGGACGGGCACTGTTGCTGGCTGCCCCGGGGCCTGGCTCAGACCTAGGAGGGAAGCAGGCCCTAGCAGCAGCGTATGCATTGGAGAGAAGAGAGAGTCAGCCAGATAGCCTTGTTCACACAGAGTTCGCGGAGCTTGGGAAATGGACATGTGTTTTGCTGAGGGGGAGAGTCTGGTTCTCGCCATTCTGGAAATATGGATGCTGATGGGCCTTGCAAAGGCGTGCATTTATCCTACAGACCGGGTGTCGGTTCCGTGGCCCCGGCTGGGTGAGAGGACCCTGGGCTGCTCAGAGCTGCCTTCATCCCCTGTGCCTCTCTGATGGCACAATCCTGCAGTTCCCCGTGTCCTCGTAAGCGCATATGGACACTAACCAGAAGATGCTGGTTCATGCAGACTCCTAACCCACACGGAGTCGATCCCACTGAGCCAGCATCGGGAAAGACCCGAAGCCACTGGGCCCGTGAGTCAACTGACACCCCCTCAGCAAGCTGGGTCCTCGGGCGGAGGGAGCCCCCCGGCACGCACACGCCCCTTGGGTCGTGACCCTACGATGTGACCGGAGGAGAAACGAAGCTGGGGTTGATGGTCTGGCTCCCACACACCCGTTTCTGCAAGGGTCCAGGGCCCAGCACTACCTGCCGGAGCCCGCCTCCCTCTGCCCTCCGTGCTGCCGGTGCAAGCCCGAGGCTGGGTTGGCCAGGGCCCGGGCAGCCGAGTCGCCAGTGCAGCCGTGCCCACAAGAATGTCTCAGGATGGCACAGCTCATGGCCTTACTTACCACATGTTGCCCATCTGGCCTCCAGGCAGATGAGGGCATCCCGCAACCAGCCCGGGTCCCCGTGGAGAAAAACAAGCACCCAGAAAGGGAGCGCAGACCCACACTGACACCCCCCACCCTCTGCTTCCACCGTGGAAGCCTGGAGCATCGCTCACTCGGCCAAGTCCCCAGCCTGAGGCACACCACGCCGCCACAGACAGAGTCCCCTGCAGGACAAAACAGCTGGGCCATCTTGTTCTTTGGGAAGAAAGCTTCTTATCTGTCTAACTAATTCCCTCAAGGAAAGGGGAACAAAGAACATTCCAGATGAGGCACTTCTGAGTTTCCCAGGGTCCTTTAACACATACCCGAACAACCCCGGTGCTCCTCAGAGTCGAGTCCCCTGCAGGGATGGGAGCAACTCCACCCAGCGGGTTGCCAGCAGCCTGATGAAGGAGGGCACAGAAGGTGGGAAGGCCGGCTGGAGAAGTGTGTTGTGAAGTGTGGAGGAGGCACACTGTGAAGTGCTCACAGGGCAGCGTCCACTGCGAGAAAACTGGTACTGAACATGGACCACTGTCACCAGACATTGACTCAATGCAGCTACCACTCCTTGGCAGGGGGTGGGGAGTCGTAAGCTGACCAGTTGGACTTGAATGGGACCCACAGCCATAGAGGAAGCAGACTAGAAGGTAGGGTCAATAGCCTGGTCCCTGGGCACAGCCCTCCCAACCCCTGACAGACAAAGGGCTCTGATAGCCCTGGCTGCATCTGCCAGGGCTCTGTCCTGCACACAGCCCGCCACCGGGCCCCGCAGTGCCTAGGGGAGAAGCTGCCTAAGGAAGGGCCTTTCGCAATGTCCATGGCCTCATTTCCCCCCTCAGCAATGGGTAGCTAACACTTACAAAGACAGTTTCGCTTTATTGCAGAGGCTGTTGGATAAGCCAGAGCAGGCCTGCGAGCACAGCAGCCTGGCACCCTGCTAAGCATCTTCTCTGCTCTCCTGGTAGACTCAGGCTGGGGGATGTTTGGCACATGTCTCCAGAACTGACCGAGGAGCCACTGGGGACACCCCGACGTGTTCCTTGGTTCCCAGGCCCCTGAGTAGTGCCAGCTGGAGCATGCCCACACCTGTGACACCACGCTCTCAGACTCCATCCCCTGGTCTGACGCTTACTTCCCTGGGAACTCCTTTCCCCCAGCAGGAACCTCAGCCATCGCCACCGGCAGCCCGGGCCGTGGCTGTGGCCGTGACCAAGGCTGCATGCTTCCACGGCACTTGGCCACACGTGTGGGAGGTTGTGGGTTTGTCATAGAATGCCACCCGCCACCGTCATGTGCTTGCTGTGGAGAGCACCTGCCCC
>PVJH01032789.1:0-22320 GCA_004026705.1 Nesogale talazaci | reverse complement strand
ATTGTCTGCAACAAATACCCTTCTCCACGGAGAGGTCTCTGCTTGAAACAGTGCTCTCCCACGTGCCCCCCCCCACCCCACCACCGCATGGAAGCCTCCAGGTCTCTCGTACAGACTGCGACGCCTGCGTCCTGTGCGCATTGCCGTCCATCGACTCCACCTACTCTGTTTCACGCATGGTTGTCTGAGGACCGAAACAGCGCGCGAACATCTCCAATGGCCTCGCCGCTCTTTCTTCTCCCTTTCGCTGGATGTCCAACACGCCCCAGAATCCAGCCCCAGTTTGCATCCCTGTGTCTGTGCGGCTTGCCAAAGGCTTTGACTCTTCCTAATCGGTGCTTTCCTTCTTGGATGGGACAGGGGCGGGCATTCCTCACCCGTGCTGGCACAGAATCCCGTGGTCCGAGCCCCGGTTTTCCTTTGCCAGTTTGGCTCGTCCCTACATCCTACGGCCCGTAGCTCCGCGCCACCAACAGCAGTCCTGGGTGCCCTTCAGACCCTCGGCCCAGAAGGTAGCAGAATGGGTTACACATGGCGCCGCTAACCACCAAGTCAGCAGTTCGACATCACCGGCTGCTCTGTGGGAGAAAGACGAGACTTGCCCCTCGGTCAGAATTGACTCGGTGGGTTGCGTTGAAGGGGATCCAGGAAGATGTCCCAAAGCAGGGCTGCCAGGAAGAGGTGTGAGTGAGCGGCTTAAGCAGAAGTGGCGAGGACTCGCGAGCCATGCAGGGGCGGCGCTGGAGAGCGTGTCCCACACATCTTGGGGGACAAATGAGAATGAGGGAGCCCCAGCGAGAGTGCTCAGATCCCTGCACTCCTCTTTCCTACCACCGGGTCTCTACGCACAGCCAGAACGTGTCCCCGGGCTGCACATGCTCTCCGCCACCACTCCTGCTGAGCCTCCCCTCTCCAACGGAAGCAGAAGGAATTTCTGCAAGAAATAACAACTGAATGCAGGGACTCGCCCCTATTGGCTCTAACCAGACAGAATGGAAAACGGCATGCCCTTGTGCAATGTCAGCATTCTAGGCGATGTCAGGAAGCCTCTCCAGAGCGGTGGAAGCGGGGCTTGTCCCCCGCTCATCACCTATGACAGTGGATGATGCCTCCACTTAGCATAAGTAAGAGGAAGCCTCTTTCTAGAATACAAAATATCCAGACTCGGCCCTGAGGTGGTGCAAACAGTTACCACGGCAGCTCCTGAACTAAAAAAAGATTGGAGCCTTCAGGACCCCCAGAGGCACCTCAGAGGAAAGGCCTGGCCAACTTCTTATGAAAAAACAGCCCAAAAAATTTTTTTAAAAAAGAAAAGAGGGCTGAGCCCCGGTGGCGTAGTGGTTGTGCGCAGGACTGCAGCCCACTGGGATGGAGGTTCAATTCCAGCAGTGGGGCTGGGCCTCCTACTCCCACCACCGGAGAGCAGTGATGCCCAAAAAAAAAGAAAAAAAAAAGAAAAGAAAAACCAGCCACTGAAAATCTCATGTCTGGGGCCCTGTTCTGGCCTGACACCCACAGACTCACCCTGAGTTGTGCCTCCCCAGCAACAGGGGATGGTGTGTCTGCTTTCAACAAGGCATTCTGGGAATTTCCTCCCCTGTGGGGATCCCCACCATCTCTGGTTTCTCTACATCCACCAGTGCAGTGACCTTTGTCTCCCACAGGCCCTTTCTTTGCGGTCCTATGAGACTGCAGTGGGATATGATGTTATTTCGGGGATCATTTCAAAGTTGCTTTCTCTCCTCATCTTATCCCCCCTGGCATTTTTTTTTTATCTTAAGGGGGAAAATACTTTGCACCCCCATCACATCTGATCATGACCTTGACGTTGAAAGCCAGCTCCTTCCATCATTCCTGTACCGGAGGCGTCACATTTGAAAACATCTAATGCAAAGGGTGTTGGAGACTCCGGGCAGCTGCTACAGTGGGTCAGCCTCCCTGGTGGTCACCAATTTTGAAAGTTCTTCGAGCGGTTTCCTCTTGGCAAGCTGTCTCCAAGACGGGGCTTTGGGAAATGCCCGGATGGGAAAGTTCACGCAACCCTTACTCGGGCTGAACTCTTTTCCCCATCTTGTCCTTCCAGCCCCCCTCTCTCCCGACCGTGTTATGGTAACATGTTAATCACATTTCCTACTTCCTTCCCTACCGAGCTCAGCCAGGCTGTGATGTGTTCAAGAGCACACACACCCCCACCCCTCGCAGCAGGCGGCCAGGAGGCCTGGGCCTAGCAGACAGCCCTTTGCAGAGTTGAAAGCTTTTCCTCCTGTTAGGCGGGCGCATTCGAGGCTTGTTGGAGGTCAGGCAGGGGGAAGTGTCTGTGTTGGCCCAACCTGCTGGGTTCCCGGCGGAGCCATATTTCAACACCAAGAAAAACGCAGAGTTCACACCCTTGGAGTCCCAAGCCCACATGTGCACACTCGCAGAGGCAGCACGCTGTGCTCTTCGTCAGCCCTCGGGACAGCCGCGCTTCAGAAGCCAGGATGTCACTTGGCACCGAGCAGCCGTCCCCCACTGTGTGTCTGGAATGGACATCCCCCTGGCGGGGGGAGCGGGTGCGGGCTTTGCGGTAAGCTATGAATCTCTGTCTCTGCTTCAATTTAACAAGCTGGCGATGCTCAGGGGACGAGCAGAAGGTGGGCCAGCTCCTCAATGGGGTGCCTCCAGTTTCCTTCCAGGGGTCACTTCAGAACATGAATTATGAGCCCCTACTTGGAAGTTTGACACCTGGAAAAGTCACCTATGCTTGCAGAGGTGGGTGTGTGCAAAGACTTGTACGGGAGCCTGAGTGTTCCACCGAACCTGCCGATGCACTTAGAGGTGATCGCAAAACTACACGGAAGAGAGCAGGAAGGAAGGAACCCCTGGGTGTGAAGGTTGGAGACGGAGAGGGGCCGACCTCGGTGGAAGATCCTCACTCCTTTGTGAGGTAACTGATTAATAGTGGGAAGTTCAAGGTCGGGTCCGGAGGAGGGGTCTGACTGGGAGCAGGTGTGTCATGCTCTGACTGTTGGTTGGTTTTATGTACAGAGAGAGAGGGGGTGTCCTGCTTTCAACAGAGAGTATCTTAAAATGCAAGATTTTCGAAATGTCTTGCTGTGTTCTGCATTGGCATGGAGTCCATTCTGGCGCATAACTACTCTATCAGACAGGGTAGACCTGCCCCGGGGGGTGTCTGAGACTGTAGCTCGATGGGAGTAGAGGGCCTCATCTTTCTCCTGGAGACCAGGTGGTGGTTTCAAACTGCTTACCTTGAGGTGAGCAGTCCATGACAAAACCACTGCCACCATGCCACCAGAGGGCTACTGGGATTCAGATACCCAGTATTGGATTTCTCACTTAATCAAACACGCACACACACACACACACACACACACATACATATATATACACACATATGTTTATCCATATAAGTATGTATATGTGTATATTTCATTGAACACAGTGGCCTTCGAGCTGACTCAGCATGGCACTGCCCTCCACAGGGTCGTTATGCCTCTGATGACTGGGAAGCCGAAAGCCAGGGCTGTCCTTCTGAGGTCGCCCTGAGCGGCTTTAAGCTGCCAATGTTTCCATTAAACGCAGAAAACTTAGTGCCATCGAATCAATTCTGACTCGCAGTGATCCTCTCGGACAGGTTAAAACTGCCCTTGTGAGTTTCCAAGGCTGTAAATCTTTGCAGGCGTATAAAGTCTCATCTTTCTGCCACTAAGCAATCGTTGGGTTCAAATTGCTGACCTGGCAGTCAGCCGCTCAAGGCACACCCCCGTACACCACCGGGACCGTGAATAGCCCCAAATTTAATGACCTGCATGACTCCCGATCTTCACAAGAAGCCAAAGAAGCAAACGAACACGCCCACTCAGAGCCACCACGCAGGAGAGAGTAGAACTTCCCACTTGGGTTTCTAAGGCTCTTAACTCTTTTTTTTTTTTGGTGGCATCACTGCCCTGGTGGGGGTAGGAAGCCCAGCCTTGCTCCTGGAGAGCTGCTGCTGGATTTGAACCTGTGAGCTGCAGTCCTGCACACAACCACTACGCCACCAGGGCTCAGCCTAAGCCTCTTAACTCTTGACAGGAGTAGAAAGCCTAATCTTTCTTGCACAAAGTGACTGGTGGGTCCAAACCAACAGCTTTTCCATTAAGCTTGATCACAGTGCCCCCCAGGACGGCTCCATCCTCACAATAACCCCCGAAATACGTATCACAGTCCCCATCTGACCAGTGACCATGCTGAGGCTCAGGAATAGAAATGCGGTGTCCAGGGCCCTTGGGGACTAAGTGGCAGAGGAGAGGTTCAAATGATCTCTTTACCTCTTTGGGGACAACTATTTCCACCACTATTTTGCTCAGTGTAGAGTAGATGGTTGCCTTTTTGACATTAAAGGAGGACAGTTTAGGGGTGCAGCACCTCAGAAGGAGATGAGTCACAAGTCCTATGTCCCAGTGAAATGGGTAGTTCTAGCTTGGACTTTTGACTCACTGGTGGGTCTAAGCTGTGGGTGTGTGTGTGAGGGGGGGTGGGTATCTGAGCCTTCCTTTCTCATGGAAATGCAATAGCAGGGGTCTCTTGTTCCACCTCCCCCATTCTCTCCTGTCCCCCTCTCTTTTCCATTCCCTTTCTCTTTCCGTATTATTTTTGTTGACTTATCTATTTCTTGGTGGTCTGGGATTTGCCTCCAACGTCCTACAGGTTAAGATCAAGCTGGGTCATGAAGGTCTTCTAGCTCCTCTGTAGTCATTATGCAATTTCATGTCAACTGGAAAATACATCCAAACTTTGGGGTGATATTCCACCTGTCCATCAGGTCACAGCCTGATGATGCCTCCTGGTGGGTGTGGCCTTCTCAGAAGGAGAGCCTGGGAACCTCCCCATCCTCCCTTCTGCCCTCACCTTCCTACTGGCTGGCCAAGATTGCTGCCAGAGCCACCCCCCTTGGGTTCACACAACTTTGCACTCACTGGCCTGTGACCTGTCTGCATTCTGCAGCACTGAATGTGACTGCGTGGTTCTGAAGGGGGACTTAGAGACCAGTATCATACGTGTGGACTTGAGTTAGACTGGGCTGGAATGCTTTCTTGCTATATAATTACTTCTTGATGTGCGGGTCTTTCTTACATAGAGATGAGTGTCCCAGAATTGGTTTCTTTAGTCAGGCTGGCCTAACACATCCTCGGCCACCACAGCCCCTCCTTGAGCACCTCTTTGGATGTATGGGGAACTCACTTGCTCCTGAGCCAGCCCTTCTAGCTTTCAAATATCTTGGAAAAACAACCTATCGCCTCGCAGGTCCCAATTCTGCCTTCTGGCACAACACAGATCGAGCTAATCCTTCAGAAGGAATTTGGAACAGATCGTCTCGCTCCACTCGAAATGTGCCATGCCCTTGTCTTGTCTCCATGCCCAGTGTTGCCTGCTGTATTTCTGGCTCAAAGATGACCTGGTCATTTCCTCGGGTGTATTTTATTTCTACACCAGCTGCAAGTGCTCGTTAAAATTGCTGTGTGCACCAGAATTAAGCCTAATTTAATAGCTGCCTACAACGCTTCCTCCCAAGCTGTAAAACTGACATCCATCCACTCAAAAGACATGTCATGAGAACTGCCCGTGATCCAAGACCCCTCGGGGCACAAAGAATATAGCTTGAAGCCAGGTGGGCTGGATCCCTGCTCTCACAGAGGCTAGTGGGGACACAGGGGGATTAAAAAGGCAAGTGAAGGAGTGGCAGTCCTAGTGCAAACTTACTTTGAACCAGGCCATTTGCTAATCATGAAACTAATTGTGCACATACATAGGTTGGCTTCATTTGTACAAGGACATGGCACCAGCCATCTCTGCTAGACTGTTAACTTAAACATGGATGGTTTGAACACACCCGATGTGCCCTTGAAGAAAGACCTGGCAACCTGCACTGGTACAAATCCCTATGGGGCACCTGTCTTCTGCGCACATGGAGCTGCCGTGCATGAGTCAGGACCAGTCCCACACCATGGGTTGAGTTGGGCTTGGGGAATCTTTCTCCAGAAACCCTGGTGGTGCCGAGTGCAAAACTGCTGCCTGCTGGTTGCTGGCTCCACAAAGATTACAGCAGGGGGCCACTTCACTGTTCCTAAGACCAGTCGGAGGGCCAGACTGTAGTTAAAAAACAAACTGTGAGCAAATTCATTTCGGACCCAGGATGAGTTGGCTGCTAAGCAAAAAGGGCAGCGACAGCAAAAACACCCAGTGGGCCTGATACATGTCCTCTGTGGGTCACATGTGGCCCGTGGCCCGTGGTTTGAGGACTCCTGGATTACAGCCTTGGAAACTCAACGAGGCAGTTCTCTCTGACCTATGAGGGTCGCTATGAGTTTTCAGAGACTGGAAGCCAGAGAATGGGTTGGTTTGGGTTCCTCAAATGGAGGTCTCTGGCATCTCAGCTCCAGTGTCAGGCATCCTGGCTCAGCAAGCTGTCTGCCTTCCAAATAAACTCTCTCTTCGGATGCCTACAGCTCCTCCCTCTTCGATGCATGTAGAAATAGGTAGACTGGTATAAGTTTTGCTAAGAATAGCACAACTTCATGTTTAATTTTACAGCTCAGCTCCCGAGTCTCAGATAGCACCAAATAAAACTTAGACTTCAGTGTCAGCAAAGGAGAGGGAGAGACTGCTGGGTGAGACAAGGACCCAGAGACTGCTCCTCTGTTCCTGTTTCACCTTTCCCAGCACAAGATGTGAACTCTGCAGGAGCTACTCGTGGGCCCGGAGCCCGGCCCCAGGAGCAGGGATGAGAGGCTTCTAAGTGGTGGCAATGTCATGAGGCATTAGGCTTCCAACCAAAAGATTAACGGTTGGAATCCACCAGCCACGGCTCTTTCGGTAAAAAATGAACCTGTGGACCTCAGAGAAATGATGTGCAGCCTTGGAACCCCGAGAGAGCTGTCCTGTCCCGCCGTATGGGTCACCCCACAGGTTTTCTGGGGGACATAACTCTTCCTAGGAGCGGACAGCCTCATCTTTCTCCCTAGAAGCTACAAGTGGGTTTGAACTCCTGACCTCGAGGTTAGCAGCCAGCGGTCGCCCACTGGATAGTGAGAGCCCAGGCTGCTGTGGTTGGCAAGATGAACCACCCTCCCAATGGCACAGGAACGGTTTCCTGAAGTGAATCTGTAAAACTGGGGGAGGGGGGAGGGTGTCTATTCAGAACGCTTCTAGACGCTGGATGGTGTTGGATCTGTATTTTTAATGAGCCGGGTGTGACTGGGCCTCTGCAAGCCTCTTGCTTTATCAGTGATGTGGTGGGGGAGGACCCAAGAAATTCTACGATACCATCAAGCCCAGAGTAGTACTTCTGTGAATAAAACTGCCAGAGAAATCAGAAGGCAGAATATTTGGTCAAAAAAAAAACAAACATTCTTCGAGGCCCAAGAGGTTTTGCAAGCTTGCTGATTTGCTGTCTTGTCAGTTGCCTTCACAGTTGACGGTGTTTTGCACACGCACCGACTCCCCCGTTAAATCCCCAGTGTGTCGCCTGCTGCCCAGTGTCACCGACAACCGTGGAATTATGAGGAACTGAACTGGGGCAGGAGCCCAGGATGCCAGACGTGTCCACCCGACTCGTTCACTCTCCTGTGGCCTTGAGGCCATCGCTTCACCTGGCAAGTGGTCCTCCATCTCTTCCTCTGAGGCTCATCCCTGGCGCGCAGCCTCTAACCTGCACTGCTGCTGCCATCCAAGGTAGTGTGGCCCTAACAAAAACTGCCACATGTCAGTGGCTGTGAAGAACAGGAATTTATTTTCTCAGCATTTCCAAAGGTTAAGCGACCAAAGCCAGGCCTTGTCTGTATCTACTCCTTCTGCATGCCCCATGTCTGCTGGCGACCCTTAGCATTCTTTTGCTTTTAGATGGGTCTGCCCGAAGCAGCTCTCATCCTCCTGGGTGTGCAGACCTGTGTTAGTCTGGGTAGACTAGAGAAACAAGGCCATAGACACTCATATGTGTATAAGAAAGAGGTTTGCATACAAGAGCAATTGAACATTGAGAAAACATCCCAGCCCAGTCCAGTCTAAGGTCATAAGTCCGATATTAGCCCATATGTCTGATACCGATCCATAAGTCCTCTTCAGACTCACAAAGTACATGCAATGACACCAGGGCAATCACAGGCCAGTGAGTGCAGCGTCATGTGTATCCAGTGGCAGTAGAAGCTTCTCATTGCTGGTGGTGTCTCCCCATGGATCATCCAGCTTTCAGGGCTCAGGGTCTATCAGCATGCTGCCATGTGTCTTGTCAACTGCGGTGTCTCCCAGGGAGTGAGCTAAGGGAGGCAGGGAAGGAGGAAGCATGGGAGGGAGGGAGGAAGGGAGGGAGAGACCACCTCCAAGAAAGAATTACCACATTTCCCAGAATTCTCAGGAGAAGGTCATGCCCTCACAGAGGTTTCATTGACAATCTCCAGACTCACAGGCTAGACTCCACCCCTACACTCTTAATCCTCAAAATGACACCAGATTAGCTGGCTGCCACAGGGCCCTTTTGCTCCTTTTATAAGACACCATTCAGGAGAGATCCCCATTAAGGCCCACCCTACTCTGGTGTGGCCTCATTAACACAGCAAAAGTGTCTGTTTGCAAACAAGCCCTTATGTACAGGCACCCCAAAAGCCAAACTCACTACCCTCGAGTGAATTCTGACTCAGCGGTGCTGTAGGACAGGACAGAAGTGCCCATGTGGGTTTCCAAGAGGGTAGCTCTTTTTTTTCTTTCCCCCCACTGACTGTAACTCTTTGCAGGAGAAGGACACCTCCTCTTTGTCCCATCGAGTGATTAGAGGTTACAGACGGCTGGTTATTAACCCAACATGTGCCCCCTAGACCACCAGGTCTTCTTATTGACAGACACGCATATGTTAGTCCAGATTTGACTAGAGAAACAAATTCATGGATGCTCATATGTGTCTAAGGAAGAGCTATGTATAAAAGAACAATTGCATATTGAGAAACCTCTCAGCCCAGTCCAGATCAACACTATACGTGTAATATTACCCCATATGTCCAATACTAGTCCATAAATTCCTCTTTTGATTCACACAACACATGCAATAGTGTCAAACGCAGGAAGCTCACAGGCCAGTGGGTGGAAAGTCTTATAGATCCAGTAGGTGTGGAATGATCCCAGTGCTGGCATGGGTCTCCATGTGGCTTCTCCAGCTGCAGGGTTCTGGCTCCATCAGTGTGTCTCCATGCGGTTTGTCAGCAGGAATGTCTCCAAGGGGGTGTATCTGTGTCCCGCTTCCAGGGAGCTATTTATCTCCATAGTGCCTCCGAGTGAAGTCTTCAAGTTGCAGCTTGATTGACAGGCTAAACTTCACCCCTTCACTCTTAATAGCCTCTAGCGGACACCAGGTTATATAACTACCACATAGGGGGTCAAGACACCCACGTTTCTTTAGGAGGTGGGCTGGGCACAGAGTTCAATTGGTCACATTCACCTATGAGGTCTATTCATCCACAGGGCATTGGACTTCTCCTTCTGCCAGTGAGAGGCTCCCTTCTTTGGCCCCAATCAGTTCTCAGCCTTTGGCATTGTCCATCACCAGGTCCATTCCCACTTGCAGCCACCTACACACAGGACATAGTCAAGCTGCTCCATCAGATTTCTCAGACTACCCACTTTACCGGAGCAGATCAGCAGGTCGTTTCTTCTGTGGAGGGGTTGGTGGGCTGCCCTTCCAAGTCTTTAGCTAGCAGGCAAGCGCGTCCTCATTGTGTCTTCCTCAGACTCCAGATCACACTGAAATTTGTTGATCCAGACACCAGCTCAGACTCTCAGACCTCCCTTGTCCTGGGTGATGTGATCAATATCCAATATCCTCCAGAGAAGAATATCCAATATCCATCCCTCCACGATGGCTGACCTGGAGAATTATGCACATAAAACAGGGAGGGTCTTTCTGCCACCTCTCGGAGCAGGAAAATCAATTCAGCAAATATTTATTGAGCACTTACTCGGTGTAAGGTACGGTCTGTATATTAGCAAGAAAAATGAGACGGCCTTGAGGTGGTGGGAAACAAGAAAAACAGCGTCCAACCCATTTGTTATCGTCTGAGAGAGACGATACAGGGAACAGGGGAAACTCCGTGAAGTGTTGGTCCAATCAGACCAGTCTTATCTATTTATTTCAGAACAAGAGCCATGCCACGAGAAGGATCTGTCATCCCTCTGGACAGCAGCATGACTTCTCTTCCAGAAGGCCACTCATGAGCAGCATCAAGACAGGGTACCTGGGGGACCAAGTCAGGGTGATGGAGAGGCTGACATGGGAAAGTTCAGTTACAACCTGCGTGGTTTCAAGCACTGAAGGCACAAGGTGAAGGTTGCCTGCCTGTAAACACCTGCGCTCTTTGTTTCTCCTTGGCCGCTGTATTAGACTCCTGTCATGGTGGTCAGTTATGGTCAAGTGCACCCCTGACTCCCAGAGATCCTGCACACCATGGGATGAGACTGCTGTCATCCACTTAGGTTTTCTTGGACTGGTTTTCAGAAATAGAGACAGTGCATCTTAGTCTGGAAGCTCTCCTGAAACCTCTTTTGCTACCCGGCAACACACAAGTTTCTAAGAGAGGTGGAAGTGCATAAAGGACCCAACCAGAAACCACATGCACTGTCATCGCTGAGTTGATTCCAATTCCGAGCGACCCTGTCTTCCAGATGGCCTCAGCTTTCTCCCCTGGAACAATGAGTGGATTTGAACAGCCAACCTTGGCGTTAGCCACCCAGCACTTACCTGTCGGCATCACCAGGCCTCCTGTGCATGATGTACAGTGGCCAGGACTTGAGCCCTGGATCTCCTGTGTGGAAGGCGAGGCTCCTACCCCACCGCCAACATCATCCCAGTTTGTTCCCTAGGTCTGCCTGTGCAAGCACAGATTGGCTGGCTTATGAGATGTCTCGCAGTCTGAGGGCAAGACCAAATTCAGGGTGTGGGCAGGGCCGGTTTCCCCATAATCTCCCAGAGATGATCTGGTCCTGTCTTTCTAGGCTTCTGATCACCCCAGGTGTCCCTTGGCTAGCAGCTGCAGCATACCTCCATTGTCACCTGCCCATCTTTCCTCTGTCTTTCTGTGCCTCTTCTGTTGTATAGTCATATTATTCATATAAGATTAGGACCTAATTTGGATCCTATTTGGGTACTGTGAGTTGGCCATTAAGTTGATAACCACAGGTTGGTGGTTCAAGTCCACCAGCCACTCCCTCCAAGGGAGAAGAGGGAGGCTGTCTGCTCCCACAAACATCAAAAGTCTCAGAAACCCTCTGTGGACTTGCTAGGAGTCTGACTGGAGAACAGTGGACAAGCCACTGTGGTCTGACTGCTTTATCATTGAGAACATCTTCCAAGAACCAGCTTTCAGGTCACAGGAAAATGATCTGACAACCTGCATCCATGAAGATTATACCCAAGGAAAAATTACCTTTTGTGGGGGACACAATTGAAGTCCTATTAGCCAGTTTATGTGGAATGTTTCCCTTCTCTGTGTTTGGCTCACATGTGGATGGATGGCCAGTGTCCCTTTTTCCAACTGAAAGAGCAGTGTCCATTCCTTGTTGGGCTGCTAACTGCAAGGTCAGCAATTCAAGATCACTAGTTAGTCCCCAGGAGAAAGACGGTGTGTGCTACACCAGTAGAGAGTTACAGTCTCGGAAACTCACAGGGGCAGTTCTCCCCTAGCCTATACGGCCTCTCTGAATCAGCACCCAGTCGACAGCAGTGAGTTTGTTTGGGGTTTTGATAGGCATGTTTTTGCTAAGGAGCCCTGGTGGCACACCGGTGAAACACCTACTGCGAAGGAAAGCAAGACTGTTCGGACCCACCAAGGGCTCTCGGAGAGAAGCTGCTTGGCTTTCTTCTTCTGTAAAGATGACTGCCTCAGAAGCCCTGTGGCCAAGTGCTACTCCGGCCTGTAGGGTAGAAGAAGCAGAAGCCACACAGTGACCCACAGCAACAACTACAAAGAAATGGAGCTGTCTGACGGAACATAGCCATAGAGATGGAGGAAAGAAGAGCGGAAGTGAGCTCACTAGAGAGCGTCTCCTTAGCAACCAGGCTTAGTCATGTGTCTTCAGGGCCATCTCATTGGTCCCAGCATGGCAGAAGCCTGCATGACATCACATCATGCCAAAGGCTACTGGCTTCCACCAAACCTCGGTCTGGGTCCGTTGTTCCCTGGGCTGGCCACCCACCAGTCCGCTGGCAGCTCTGCTAGCAGCATGCAGCTGCCGGATGGCCAGGTTCTCCCACCCCCATCCCCACCCAGTTACTTCCATGCTGTGATTTCCCACTTCGAATCCATAATGAACAAGCTCCTCAACTCCATAATGAACAGGCTTAATTCCTAGAATTATCAGAGCCTGGGGTTCTAATGCAAGATTAAAAGTGCCTGAAGTATAGGGACCAAAGAAAACATTTGAGAGACTTTCATAATTATGAAAGAAATGCAAGCTCACTGGGAGGGGTGGGGAACAACCCTCAAACCTCAGAGAAGCAGGCATAATAATAAAAGAATATTCAAGTCTCTCTTGACGTCTTCCCGAGAGATACCCGCTGTGCCAGGCTGGATTCTCTGGAGAATGGGGCCAGTGACACTTGTATGTATCAGTTGTTGTTGGGGGCTAACAAGTCAGTTCTGATTCACAGCGACCCTGGGTATGACAGAATGAAATGCTGCCTGGTCCTGGGTCATCCTCACCATGTTGTGTGTTAGTCCGGGTAGACTAGAGAAACAAATTCATAGGCACGCATATGGATATAAGGGAAAGGTTTATATACAAGAGGAATGGAACATTGAGAAAGCATCTCAACCCAGTCCAGTCCAAAGCTGTAAGTCGGATGTTAGCCCATATGTCTGATACCAGTCTATAAAGTCTCCTTCCAACTTACGAAGCACATGTGATGACACCAGGACAATCACAGGCGAGTGAGTGCAGAGTCTTGTGTGTCCGTGAGTCTTGTGAGAAGCATCTCAGCGCTGGCAGGAGTCTCCACGTGGCTTCTCCGGCCGCAGAAGTTTGGCTCTATCAGGGCAAGTCCATGTGACCTCTTCTCTGACTCCTCCATTCGCCAGGAATCAGGATCGATCAGCGTGCTGTCATCTCATCTTGTCAGTAGTTCGTCTCCAGGAGAGAGTGAGTCAAGTCTCTCTTCTCCAATCAGGAAATACCGTGAGACTTCCCAGAATTCTCAGGAAAATTCTCAGAGGCCTCATTGGCTATCTCCAGATTGACAGGCTAGACTCCACCCCTAGCCTCCCAATCATGAAATTGACACGAGTGCATGACTGCCACAGGTTGTTAGGGTTCAGCCCATTTGTTGCAACCTGGAAATCTCTCTCAGTGAGAGTCTTCCTCTTCTCCACTACCTCTCCACGTTATCAAGGAGGACATCTCCTGACACAGCATGTCCAAAGTACGTGACACAAAGTCTCGCCATCCTTGCCTCTGAGGAGCATTCTGGCTGTACTTCTTCCAAGACAGATGTGTTTGTCCTTGTCACAGGGTGCCGTAACTTCAACATTCTTTGCCAGCACCAGACTTCAAACGCATCCATTCTTCTTTGGCCTTCCTTATTCAACGTCCAACTTTCACACACACATGAGGCCACTGAAAATAGCCTGGCTCCGGTCAGGAGCAATTCAGTCCTCCAGGTTCCGCCCCTGCTTTTCCACACCGCAAAGAGGTCTTGCGCAGCAGACTGACCCAGTGCATCGCATCATTTGGTCTCTTATCTGCCGCTTCTATGAGGGCTGATGGTGGATCCAAGCAAGACGAAATCTTAGACCATTTTAATCCTGTCTCCATTTATCACGCTGTGACCCATTGGCCCAGAGTTAAGGATTTGGGTCTTCTTGACATTGAATTATAATCCACGGTGCGGGCTGCACTATAGGATCTTTGTCAACAAATGCTTCAAGTCCTCCTCACTTTCAGCAAGCAAGAGGACGTCAAAGGCACATTGCAGGTTGTTAATAAGCCTTCCTCTAATCCTGAAGCTGAATTCTTCTTTACATCGTCCAGCTTTTCAGATGGACAAGCTCAGCATACAGACTGAATAGGTCTGATGAGAGGCTATCATCCGGATGCATGCCTTTCATGATTTTAAAACCAGGCACGATCCCCTTGTTCTAGTTGCCCTTTGACCCATGTACAAGATGAGCCAGCTCAGTCTTTACCCCCAGAGGTGCTGGTGGTTTTGATCCGCCATCATGCAAATTGCAGCCCAACACGTAACCGCTACACCGTGCATTTGTTCTGGAATTTGCCTTCTTCTCAAGGCTATCCATAGTTTGTTATGATCACCCAGTTGGATGCCTTTGCACAGTTGGTAAAACACAAATAAACATCTTTCTGGTATTCTCTGCTTTCAGCCAAGACCCACCTGACATCACCAGCGCTATCCTTTGTTCCACATCCTCTTCTGCATCGGGCCTGAATCTCTGGCAGCATCCTGTTAGTGTCTTGCTGCAACCCTAGGTGGATGATGGTTAGCAAAAATTTACTTGCATGTGACATCAATGCCACTGTTCTATAATGTGAGCATCCAGTTGGGCCATCTCTCTTTGGAATGGGCACAACTATAACGCCTCTTCCAGGCAGTTAGTTAAGTAACTGTCTTCCAAATGTCCTGGCATAGATGAGTGAATAGTTTCAGTGCTTCCTTAACTCCGTGAAATATTTCAATTGGTAACCCATCAATTTCTGGAGCCTTGTTTGGGGCACTGTAAAGTTGGTTCTTTCTCATTAGCTACCTCCTGAAATGGTGGGAGTTCTTTCTGGTACAGTGACTCTGTGTATTTTTTTTTTCCATCTTCTTTTGATACTTCCTGTGTCGTTCAATATTTTGCCCTTAGACTCTTTCAATATAACTCAAGGCTTGCATTTTTCTTGAGTTCTTTCCATTCAAGATAAGCTGAGCTTGTTCTTTCCTTTTGATTTTTTGACTCTAGGTCTTGCACAAAAATTATAATATTTGACACTGTCTCCTCGCACTTTGGAATTTTCTGCTCAGCTTTTTGACTTCATTGTTTCTTCCATGTGCCTCAGCTGCTCTACCATTAAGAGCACGTTCCAGAGTCTCTTCTGATGTCCACTTGGATCTTTCCTTTCTTTTTTGTCTTTTTTAATGACTTTTTTGTTTTCTTCATGAATGATGTTCTTGGTGGTCTCTCACCTCTCATCAGGTCTTCTGTCATTAGTGTTTAATGTGCCAAATCTATTCTTGAGAGTCTCTTGAAATTCAGGTGTGATAGAATCAAAGTCATATTTTGACTCTAGAGGACTTATTTTAATTTTCTTCAGGTTCAATCTAAACTTACATGCAAGCAATTGGTGGTCTATTCCATAGTCAACCTCATAGTCAGCCTCTCCACACATAAGCAGTCTACTTGATTTCTGTATATTCCATCTGGAGAAGTCCAGTGTATACTCAGTCATAGTATTTACTATGAGCAAGTCATTGACCTTGCAAAATTCTATCATGAAACCTCCAGCTTTGTCTCTATCAGCAAGGCTGTCTTTTCCAACTACTATTCCTTCCTCTTTGTTTCCAACTCTTGCATTTCAATCACCAATAATTATTAATGCATGTTTGATCAAGTTCAGGCTCAAGAGATTGGTTTCTTCAATGCAAGCTTTAATGGTTGGTGCATTAATCTGAATAACAATTGTATTGATTGGATTTTCTTGTATGGGTATACATATAACCCTATCACAGACTGCATTGTACTTCAAGATCGATCTTGAAATGTCCTTTTTGAAGATGAATGCAATGCCAACAGAGTAAACCAGATGATATTCTGACCAAAATGACCAATAGCAGTCCACTTTTGCTCACTAATGCCTAGGATATCAATTTTTATGTGCATCATTCTAGATCTGAAAACTTCCCCTATACATTGTGCATTCCAAGTTCCATGCACATACATGGATGTACATCAAGGGTGCATGCCGTTGGTTGAAAGAGATAAGTCTAGTCCATTCCAAGTCTGTGGGTCGGATATAAACCGAAGGCCTCTCTTAATTTCTCTAACTGCAAGGAGTGGCAAACAGGAAGCAGGAAGACCACAGGCTTGTGGCTATGAGCGGAAGGAATTCAAGGACCCTAGGCTTATGATGGCTCCTAGTGATAGGACAGCAGGTCAATGAACCAGATACAGGAACCAGATCCAGCAGAAGTGAGCTGGCTTCTGCATACTGTCAGTCTCTGCTAAGAGCAGGCCTCGTCCAAATGAAACCCCTCAATAGCATCAAGGCAAGTTAGTCCGGGTACACTAGAGAAACAAATTCATAAGCAAACATATGTATATAAGGGAGAGGTTTATATACAAGAGGAATGGAACATTGAGAAAGCATCCCAACCCAGTCCAGTCAAAGTCCATAAGTCCGATATTAGCCCATATGTCCGATATCAATCCATTAGTCCTCTTCAGACTCATGAAACCCACGCAACGATGCCAGGACAATCACAGGCCAGTGGGTGCAGAGTCTTCTGTGTCCAGTGGTGGTAGAAATGTCTCAGCACTGGCAAGAGTCTTCATGTGGCTTTTCTGGCTTCAGAGATGTGATTACATCAGGGTAAGGCCATGTGGCTCCTCCTCCAGGATGGCTCATAGGGAATCAGCCTTGTGTCTTGTCAGTAGAGCGTTTCCAATGAACTGAGTCTGTCAGTCTCTCACCTCCAAGGGGAAAGACTGCAAGATTTCCCAGAATTCTCAAGAGAAAGTCATGCCCACACAGAGATCTTGTTGGCTCTCTCCAGAATGACTGGCTAGACTCCACTCTACACTCCTAATCCTGAAACTGACATGATTACAAGACTGCCACACTAAATTAAGGAAGTCTATTCTTCCCACCACTGCTTGGCTGCTTCATAGAAGGTCTCATCTTGGAGATGATCAAATTGTTAAATCATATCATGAGAGAATGCTGATCCACCCAAGTTGACATTAAACCTGTCTACCACAACCACTATTTATTTTAATTAAAAGATCATTTTATTGGGGGCTCTTATAGCTCTTATAACAGTTTATATATCAATTGTTAGCAAGCATCTTTGTACAAAGGTTGTCATCATTTCCTAAACATTTACTGTCTATTGAGCTCTGGATCTCAGCTGCTCTGTTTTCCCTCCCTTCTCCACATACCCACTAGTCACAGGTAGAAGGTGTCTTTCCGCATTTTCTGTTATTCGTTTATATGAACCAGGGATGTGATGCCCTCCAAGTCCCTGGAAAGCCCTGCCAGTGTGTCCTTGACTGCTAAACTAAAGGCTGTCCATTCAAACCTCCGTAGCAGCATCTCCGGAGTAAAGTTTGAGAATTTACTCTGGAAAGATGACTACTCAGAAACCCCTAGGAGAGTGAAAGGGGTGACCCAGGAATGGAAACAGGAAGTTCACTCAGTCCAGGTGAATAATCATGGCGTCCTGGACACCTGTGGCTGCGGAGATGGAGCCAAGTGGGCAGAGTCGACATATTTTGGGAGAAGCTGCAAATAAGCATTGAGTGAATCACCGGCGTTTAAGGTGACCTCCTCTCTGCTCAACTCCTCTTCCGCCCACATTCTCCCTGGCAACCGTCAGAAAGCCAGAAATCTTTTAAAATAGACCACCTGCCCTGTCCTCGGATAACCGAGCAGAGGCAGCCTGACAAGGAGGGGAGAGCAGGCCTTTCCTCTTAAATCCCTATTTTTACACACCGAGCATTTACTAGAGTGTGGTCCTTGAACGTGCAGGTGTATTTATTTGTTGATGGTTTCCAAACCCAAGGGTGGAATTTGAAGAAGCTGGAATATTTTAGGGGGGAAATAACGACTCCCATCACCTAGTCGATTGTCCCCAATTTATCCCCGGGGGCTGAGCCTATTTGCAGATTCCGGTTCTCTTCCCACTGGTTTTGAAATTGTCGAGCCTTCCCCATACACAGCCGGAGGAGAGGCTGGCTCGGCCTGGGCCGAAAATAGTAGCTTAGAGAAACAGAGCAATTTGGATCGCGCAAAAATAGCTCTTTGTGGGAACTCGAACGTCTCATTTTCTATATTGATTTCCGTGCGCTCTGATGTGTGGTTTTCTGCAGCCACGCGCTCGGGCAGCTCCGCCCTTGCTGATTTCCTGATCCGCCCCAATCTGGTGGCTCTTCCGAGGCTGAAATGAATCCGAAACGCTGACTTGTTCTTCCTGGGCGATCATGAAGCCTGCAGGTGCCTCGTCCATGACGGGCCAAGGCCGTCTCCCATCGGATCGTCAGGACCGCAAGGACAGCCCGCATTTTCTACACAGCGTGATTCTCTCCACCAGGGGCTGCCTGAGTCTCTTTCCCACGTGGTGTTCACTGTCTGGCCACCTGGGACATTAGCACAGGGGCGAACCTGGATGCTCAACCGTTGGCCTGAAGGTCAGCCTCTGGGACCCATCCAGGCATCTCAGGAGAGCTGGCCATCTGCTTCTGAAAAGCCATGCATGGCCTTGCTCACCTGTGGAGTCATTCTGCTTTGCACAGAGAGGGCACCTGGAGTCTGAGTCTCATCCAGCAATTACTTTAGAATAGAGTTCCCTCTCTACCTGACCATGCACCAGGTCTCGGATGATGGGGAACAGGTGGGGGGGTGGGGGGGGCACTGGGCTGATGGACACTCCTAGAAAGTCCCAACCCTTGCCCTCTGTCAGACACAGGGAGTGTCTGAGCACCCACAGTGGAAGGGTTGGGAACCCCAGGGGCAAGTCCAGCAAAGGAGACCCCAGCCAGGGCCCTGCGAGAGCCCACCTGGGCTTGGTCACTTGAGAATTCTTTTCCACCACGTGCACAAGAAGAGGACATCCAAGAAGACAAGCCAATCATGGATAGAATGAAGGAATCCAGAAATAATTACGCTGATCAAAGAAGCTAGACAGAAAAGAAGTGCATCGTGTCCAGTTCCATTTGCATAAAATTCTAGAAAATGCAAGCTAATCTACAGTGACAGTAAGGGGATCTGTGTCAGCTAGGGTGCACAGATTGGGGGGGGGGTCACATAATGGCCCAGGGACACCTAGAAGGAGAGTCATCCGGTGTGGGCTCTGTGGACGGGTCCAAAGGTACAATCGTACGTCAGAGCTCATCAGATCTTACACTTTCACCTTGAAAGCAAGAAGCTAATGAAAGAAGCCCGAGACACAAGGGCAAGCATGAATATGATCCTACTTCTGTGGAACATCTTGAATTCACAAATGTATACATACCGAGTTTATTCTTGATTTAATCGCGTTGGCTGGATCAGAGGAGGGGGCTCCTTGCTTAAGGGGGTACTGCACTTCTAAACGTGATGACAAAAAATGGAAATGGATAGTGGGGAGATTGTACAGAAATGCCGTGAATGTGACCAAATTGCCTGTGTTTATTTAAAAAATGGTGCGGCATATGTTTTGTGGTGTATCCATTTTTACCACAATAAAAAACACACCTCAAGTAAGTGGTACACTTTAAATACATGCAGTGTTCTTATTTTTAATGCATGCTGTACCTCAGCAGAGATGGGAAACGAAACACAGTACTTCAAAAAAATGTAAAAAGCAGTGTCATTCTGCAGCCCCAGACGCAATCAGCATTGGACACGAGGGAGGTCCTTCGCACGGCCCCTGGATGCATTCTCCTGTTGTGTCATCAAACCAGCGTGAGGGGAAAGGGGAGGCACCGGGCTGAGCTGGTGGGGGGAGGTGTCCTTGAGACGGTTTCTGGCTTGGGGCGATCCCACAGCCATCAGAACACAGCTTTGCCCCGTCGGGCACCACCTCGCGGGGCTGCTCAGTTGACCTCCTGTTGCAGCCACCATGTTAACCCTTCTTGTTGCCATTCCTTCCTCTTCTGATAACCAAGCTCGATGTCCTCCTCAGATGACCGATCCACCCTCAGAACATGCCCACAGTGAGTAAGATGAATCTCATCATCCTCCCTTCTCGGGAGCATTCAGGCTGCCCTGGGTCCAAGGCAGCTTTTCAGTCATGCCTGCCATGGAGTCGATTCTGACTGGTAGCCACCCTACAGGACAGAGTAGAACTAGCCCTGTGGGTTTCTCAGCCTGTAACCTTCCTCAGAAAGGCTCACTGCCATCGAGTCACTGCTGACGCAGAATGTCCCTCTGGGTGTGTGAGTCCAGGTAGACTAGAGAAACAAATTCATAAACAGGCCTATGGATCTAAGGGAGAGGTTTATATACAAGAGGAATGGGACATTGAGAACGCATCCCAACCCAGTCCAGTCCAAGTTCATAAGTCTAATAGTAGCCCATATGTCTAATACCAATCTCTAAGTCCTCTTCAGACCTAGGAAGCACATGCAATGACGCCAGGACAATCACAGGCCTGTGGGAGCAGAGTCTTGTGTATCCAGTGGTGGTAGAAGCATCTCGGCACTGGCAGGAGTTTCCATGTGGTTTTTCTGGCTTCAGAGGTCTGGTTCTATCAGGATAGGACCATGTGGCTTCTGAGATGGCTCACAGGGAATCAGCCTTTTGTCTTGTCAGTAGAGCATCTCTAAGAGACTGAGGCATTAGTTTCTTACCTCCACGCTGGGGGTGGGGGTGGGGGGAAATCACGAGATTTGCCAAAATTCTCAGAAAAAGCGATGTCCACACAGGGGTTTCATTGGCTATCTCCAGATAGGCAGGCTAGACTCCACCCCTAAGGCCCAATCCTGAAATTGACATGATTATATGACTGCCACAGTGGGTTTCCAAGACTGGAATGTTTATGAGAGTAAAAATCGCAGTCTGTCTCCCTCAGAACAGTTAGGGGTCTTGAGCCGCCGACCATTCAGACCACAGTTCAATGTGTAGCCATTACACCACCAAGGCTCCTGCAAATCTTACAGGAGAAAGCCCTGTGGAGTGGCTAGTGGTTTCGAACTGCTGACCTTGTGGTTAGCAGCTTAACTCATAATCCACTAGGACTCCTTAGGAAAGATTGCGATGGCTGTGATTTCATCAACAAGTGAGTGGTGGAGATCAAAACAACCCTGCAGACTAAGCTGTTAGGTCCAGAGAAGTATCTAGCACCGGCTCTGCCACTAAATGGCCATGTGACGGGTGGGGAATGTTTTCAGGCAAAGGTCCTTGAGGGGAAGAGGGAGGAGGCTGGATACCCCCAAGCAGATAACTCTTTACAATAAGACTTGTTTTTTCTTGGTCACTAAATTGTCCTTACAATGGATCAAATATTAAAGGTGTTAGATAAAAGGCTGTCTGGTGCTCTTTGAATATCATGTAACTATTTGAATTCAGGGGTTGTTCCTGTTTTGCCTCTTGACACTGTCAGGTAGGCATTGGACTATTAACCACAGGTCGTCTATTCAAAGCCACTAACCACTTTTTGGGGTAAATATGAGGCTGTCTGCTTCCATAAAGATTTACAGCCACAGAAACCTTAAGCAGAGTCACGATGAGTCAGCCTTGAGTCAGCAGCAGTGGGGTGTATTGACTTGGGTTAGTTGGATTGGTCTGGGTGTGGTTTAGTTGGGTGTGGTTTGGTTGGGTTTAGTTGGGTTGGGTGTGGTTTGGTTGGGTTAGGTTAGGGTTGGGTTGGGTATGTTTGAAATGTAAAGGTCAAATAATTTGACTTTCAGTTATGTGCTTTTAAAGGGTGGGCAGGTCACTTGTGCCTGGACTTGACAGAATCTCAGTGCCCAGCCCACTCAGTAAGCTCCTGAGGGAGGACTGCCTTCCAGGATCAGTGCTGATCTTCTGAGTCCTGCTGTGTACCACAATCCTAGGGTCCTTCCTCCCTTTTCCGAGGATCCCTGGTGGTAGTGAGGTTGATTTGAGGATGAAAAGATAAAAAAAAAATAGAAAACCATTCCAGAGGTTTATTTCAGAGCTCTGGGGCGAAATTCATGCGTCCCTAAGTCAGGGCCAGAGAAATCGTGCTGCCCAGGAGGGAGAAGAAGGGTTTTATAGTACTGGGCTGAGGTAGGGGCCCTTGGGGGAATTTTCCACTTTGGTTGGGCTGTTCTTGCAGGTGAACAATTTGAGCTCAATGCTCCCCTTGCCTGCCCCACCAGTTCCCCTTTCTGCCACCCACGGGCGCAGTGGGTTAAACATTGAACTGCTAACTGCAAGGTCAGCGGTTCAAAATCAATCATCAGCTGCAGAGGGAGAAAGATGAGCCTCTTTGTAGTCCTGTAAGAAGCCCACACGGTAAGTTCTTCTTTGTCCTATAGGGTTCCCGTGAATGGGCATCAACTCAATTGGAGTGAATCGTCTTTGTTATTTTTGTCCCTTTCCTTCTCCGCATTCCAAGACTCACGCCCCTGCAGGGGCGAGATG